>CM037855.1:48992778-49047105 GCA_021234595.1 Delia radicum | reverse complement strand
TAAAATTCCAAATAATACTTCATTGCTATATATTCCATTTCCAAAAAGTTTGGCCGCAAAATTACCGGACATTAAAGTTCGGGCAGCAAAGGGTTAATTATATGAAATAGTTATTTTATTTTAAAAATTTGATTGATCGGATAACAGGTTAAGCATAAAACGTTTCTTCAAAAATAATGATTCCAGTGTAGAAACGGTAATGGCATGACATTACTTTATTACTACCAGTAATTCCACCAGCTTACTCTCTGCATTACTTTAACACAAATAATAAGGACTTACTAATAACTAGGGTATTCAATCGGTTAACCGTTACTCGATTAATCGATGAAATGATGTCGAACAATTGTTCGAGTAATTCGAAGTGGCCAATTTCGAGTAAAGATAACTCGAACAATTTTTTGTCGATTAATCGAGTAACTCGAGTAATTTAAAAATATCAACTATTTTATATTTTTTTAATATTTTGTATAAAATAATGTGACTGTTATAGTGAATATTTAAATGTAAAGTGTATTTTTATATTAAGTGAGCACTGTTAAAGAAATTATATTACGAAAAATGAAGAACTTAATGCGAAAAACTCTGATATCGAAGAAACTTGGATATTTTTTAGAGAAACAAGTTCTAAGACTGGGGTGTTTAAGATTATTGGTGCGGATTTGAGGGTTAAAAGTGGGATCAAACATTATTTTTTTTTTAATTTAGTTGCCATTTGATCTAAAGAAACTACATATAATACTATATTTTCAAAAAGAATTTTTAAATGTCATTTACTAAAAACTTTTTGTTGGTCCCTTTTATGTCGTTGTAACAAGCCAATTTAGAAGCCCTATATGGAAATTCATAGCGGTAATACGCAAAATTTCCACATATTAAAATTTACATATAGAAGTATGAAGTTTTCATTAATATGATGAAAATCTTCTTAAATATTCATGAAAGTTGTTTCAAAACTTCTTTATAATTTTTTAGAAAATTACATATTTCAAAGTCCCAAAATGATAGGACAAAATGGACTATTTTTTCGATTAGTACTAACACACTAATATAACAAAACTGTGTCAAGTCTGAGTGAAATTACAAAACGGATCACCTTACAAATATTTTATAAAACAGTTTAATACATATTTATGAACCAGTTATATTGAAAGAAAATCAATGAAGATTTCAACATATTTATAAAGAATTCATTGATATAATAACGCTTTTGCTTTGAGTGTACTGAGACAAAACTGTCGCAATAATAAATGATCTTAGCAAATGTTTTTCTCTTTAGATATACTTTTTACTAAAATTTTAATAATTTGTTAATTTTTATATATATGTTATATTAGTACTAATAAAATATAAAAACTTACAAAAACGTGAGTTTTGGAAAATAAAATTAAAGTATTAAAATTGTTCGAGTTACTCGAGTTATTCGAGTAATTTTAAAATCTTACTCGCCTACTCGAGTAAATTAAAAACCTCAAATCGAGTTACTCGATTACTCGAACAAAAGCAAACCCGAGTAAATTGAATACCCTACTAATAACTAGTTAGTTTTCCTTTCTTTTAATACAAAATATAATGCGTTACCCATAAGTACTGATTTTTATCATTGTTTAAATACAAAGTCATGATCAAAACATTTTTAAGAGTCTATTTTTGGACTCATTATTTTTTCACATCTAGTAAGTATATATTAACTACTTATTTTTCTGTAAGTTGGTTTTTCTGACGTTTTGTGAAAGCAACTAATTTATATTTTTATCTATCAAGTATAACATGTCGAGATAGCTCAGATGGTATTAATAAAATGTGCTAAAAATATTTTTTATTAAGTTTAGTTTTTTAAATTTATTTTGCACTCAAACATATATTTTCCTATTTTATGTAAGGTGTTTAGTAACGATATGTCATTATTTTGCTCGACATTCCCATATAAAAGTAATGACATTTGCAATGAATATTGTAATGACATTTGTAATGAATATTGTATTTCTACACTGGGACGGAGAATTTTTTGTTTTCAAACCGATTAAATAAAAAAGTTTTCTTAGTAGATAAACCAAAAAAAGTCATGGCAAAACAAATTTTTATTTTTAAATTTAAATAACGCTTAAAGAAGAGGATACAGGCATGTTTTTTCTTTATCTTACAACGTGCATTACTCCAGCCTAAAAATCGGTCCAAATTTACAAAAGTTATACGCCTCAAAAGATTTTTTATACACGATGTAGTCAACTTTGACAACCTGTAAGTACACACTGTATTAAAAACACGTGACACAATTACAATATTACACACATGATTAACACCTCTTTTACAATTTCCAATTTGATTCGTACTGATCGAATCAGTCGTTTATGAGGACTACCATTATTATTTTCAAATATCGCATCAACATTTTTTGATTTTTAGACTCAATATTTTTGTCCATACTGGTAGGCATATAGGTAACCAACATATTTTTCAATTTTTGTAAGGTGTTTAGTAATGATAGTCACTATTTTGCAAAAAAAGCTACTAAAAATTAGCTTTGCAGAAAAAACTGCTAAAATTAGCAAATTTTTTTAAATAAATAGTAGTAATATAAGAATAGCAAAAATAAATCTGTTGAATTTACAAATATTTAGTTATCTTTCAACTAAATTTAATTTAATTTAAAGTAAGAAAATAATATGCTAAAATCAGCAAAAACATTTACTAAATATTAGTAGACAAGAATATCATTCAAAAATGAGAAATTTTTAAAGTTTTTTTTTAATTTTTTTAATGCGAATAAAATTCTGCCCTTATGAAATCGGCGATATACAATTTCTTAGCAAAAATTTCTGTTGATTAAAGCAAAATAAACTGTTATTTGCATTCTACTAAATTTGAGGTAAATATAGCAAAAAATGCTGTTAATATTACAGTTTTTGTTGCTATTTTGAGTCTACAATGCTATTTTCAATTAACTAAAATTCACATCGAATAAGACTAAAATTTTGTTAAGTTAACAGATTTATTTTTATTGCTCTTATTTTATTAATATTTAGCAAAAAAAAAAATATGCAAATTTTTTAAAATTTTTCTGCAAGGTCATTTTTAACTAATTTTAGTAGCTTTTTCTGTTATTTTTACATGTCTGTTTCTATGAGTGTAATGAGATTGTAATAACAATTATAAGTAGGTACTTGCCATTAAAAATACGTACTTATATACCACTTATACGTACTTACTTAAATTATATAACCACTTATATGGTAATGCTTTTCAAATTAACATTGAATAACCCATATTTATTCAACATTTTGGTGAATCCCCTGTCGATTATTGCCTTTGACCATTAAATCTGCATAAACTTTTAAAGCATAATTAATACTCTTTTTTTTTGGTTTATGCTTTTTAGTTTTGAAAGTTAATTTTTTGTATTGACATGTTTGAAACTCCAACAAAATTAAGATTTTTATTAAATATAAAAAATATACTTAATTTGTTTAAGACTTAATTAATAAAAAAGAAAAGAAATCTAAATAGCAAGGCAAAATCCAAAAAAGTAAAACAACTAACAAGGAAACTACACAGTGGTGCAACCTGCAGATCTCAATAAATTTAGTTGAAACAAAGAAACTAATAGCCGCATGTTTTCAGGTGTTCCATTTAATGTTTACACTCCAAAAAAAGTCAGCAAAGTCAGCAGACTTAACAAATTTTTCTTGGAGTGTAGGGGTTTAAAAGCAGGGTCAGAAAAATACCCAATTTGTTGTTTTTAGATTATTTCTTATTATTTACAAAAAAAAAAAAATAACAAAAATTGGGTACCAAATGAAATGTTGTTTAAAGAAACATCTACTGGTATATAAACGACGCACAATTCAAACTGATTACGGAAAAAGGACCCAACATTTTTGGAGGTTAATTATTGATCTCTACAAGCGTTTAAATTTGACATTTGGCAAAAAAAGTTATTATTTCATTTTTTAATCGTTTTGTAAATTAAGAGTAAATTAAAAAATTTAATGTGCCCCATTTTGGTCCACAAGTGTGCAAATACTTTTATATTAGTTGTCCTCAACAATATATCAAATTTCCATTAAGATCTGCGTGTTACACACTCTGCACAGTGGTAAAATACGGACATAACTCTTATTTGTTATTAATTTAAATAAATGAAATTTTGTAATGAATAAAGGATTACTTTCTTGTCTGTCACCTAAATTTGGGTGCATTAAATGCAGTGGTTGGCCAGTTTAGTATGGGCATTACATATGGACAGAAAATGTATTTAGTATGAACTTAAAATGTTTACAGTTTGTCTGTATTTGGACAAATTATTTATAAATATCAAAAAGTATCAAATTCCTGTCCATGAATACAAGAAGCTATATGTAAAGTATGACTTCTTTTAGATTTTCGTACATTTTCTGTAAAACTTTTATTATTTGGACCTAGTTGGTATAAGTCGTCGGTGATAAAAATAAAAAGTCGTTTTAGAGTCTGAAAAAGAAACTAACATTGTATATGTTGCCAGATTTTTGTTATGAGTTGCCAAAATATTTTGCGGCAACCCTACACAAAAGGTAAGTTACACTTTTGAGCTATCGCATGATTTTTAACTTATAAAAGATTGTAGAAAAATAAATGTTTTTCAGAAAATGTATTAAAACCAAATGAATTTTCACATTTGGCACATATATGGACCGATTTTGTTAGAAATTTTATTTAAATATCTACTGATGCAAAGAAAAGTTTTGCCTAAATTCGAAAGTATATAGTACATTCCATGTGTATTTCTTGCTACTATTTGTGATGCCTTAACCAATAATTCAGTTGGCAATACATTAAGTCCACAAAAATGCTTCCATTAAATAAATGGGCAAAAAAAAAACGCAGCTCAAATGTATGTACTCACTAATGACATCAAGTACTATCAAATAATATAAATCCTCCAAGAAGTACAAGATTTTTCTGAAACTTATTAAAATTTGATAGTTTTTACTTTTGTTATTTTTAAAAATACAATGTCTCGGAAATACATGGTCGCAATACTTAAAATCGCCATGCATTGATTAAAAACAAACCAAATTTTAATCTATGTATAAAATTGGCAAAACTGCAGTTTATGGGCCGTACCTCAAAAATATATATGACCCCCTCTGGAATTAAAAATAAAATTTGTTTTCTGGCCCCTCAGGGCCCAAAAACCGCTATGCGTATGAGTACTCAAATGAAAGGAATTTCCTCAAGACTTCAAAAATTATATCAGTTTTATGATCCACGACACGTAGCGCGCTCTAGAGCTTTTTAAGTACTACAATGGGGAGGAGGTTTTTTTAGAGTTGTTTTTTTTTTGTTATTTTGGTAAAATTCACTATTAAAAATATTGAATTTCACATGACAATGTGATTAGGGATAACAGCGTGGAGGTGACAGTACAAAATTTATTGGCTTAAGGGTTTTCTCCTCCTCTCCTTCCAAAGCCCGACTTCGCTGAGAAAGTTTTTTTTGCATGACCGGCCTTAGGGATTTTCTCCTATGATATAGGCAGTTTAGTGGCTTCGCTGACAAAAGTTTTTCGTGTTTGTCTTTGCAGAAACTTTCTGAAGCCACCAGTCGGGATCACCGTACCGAAAACCAATGCCGAAACAAAGCAAAAATGTATACCAATTGCGATATCAATACTAGCGTTGACACTCGAATAAAAATGATTCGATTTAAAGAACGAACAAAAATAAAATTCAAACGAACATTTCAAAAATCATGTTTTGGAATAACGAGAAATTCGAATAAATTTGAACGTTGAATCGAATAAAACGAATAATTCAAAAAAAAGTGCTTTATTAATAAAATCTGTAGAAAAAAATACCAATTTTAGAAAAAATTTTTACAAAAATTAGTATCGGACAAAACAATTAAAATCTGTTAAAAATTAGGCTTGAAATTTAATTTTTTTTTTGAAATATGATTTAAAGGAACACCTAGTTAAAGTGCTAACTGTAATATCGTTTAAAAATAAGCATGATTTTGAATTTTAAAACCATCAAAATTGTCGAACCAGACTATTAAACAACGTAGTACGTGAGCTATAAAACTGTGGAATTTATTTAATCTAATTTGTACACTCAAAAAAAAGTCTGTGATATCTAATTTACTAGTTTTTTTGCTGATATTAACAAAATTTTCGGATCCTTCCAGCAAAAAATGTGGCTGTTTTAACAGACTTTTTTTTTTTTTGAGTGTACGGTAAGGTGTTGTTTGTGGTAAGGTAATCAAAATTAAAGCTTGATATATTAAAAATATTGCCAATTTATTAATTTTTTTAACGATATTCCAAATTTGATAATAAATTCATGATCTTAAAAACATATTTGCTTATTTTGCAGCTTTTTTTATTTTTAATTTTTGCACTTAAAAATGGCTTTCTTAAAATTTTTGTGCTTTAAAAAAAGCACAATCAGAAGCTATGCATAGCGTTCTGTTTGTCTTTTTTTTCAATATTTTTTGTTTGCCATAAATACGATTGATTTTTTGGTAATTACGTATTGGTAATTTATATTCAATTTGGAGGTGAGTGAGCAAAAACTTTTAAATATTTATATATTTTTTAAATTATTTTTATTCGTTATTCGTTCGAATTAATTAATCGCTTGATAGTTAGATAAAATTTTGTTGATCGTCTGTTCGATCAAAATAAAACCTAGTCAATACCATCATTCATTTCGTTGCCAACTTTGGTATATTGAAGTTAAGGTGTTTTTTCGTTCAATTTCCGAGCTTTTCGAAAAACGAAAATCGTCATAACCTTCTTAAGTAAAAGCACAAAATTGGTAATTTTTAGAGTGTCGTTATATCATGTAGGTTATAACCTATTCTCTCTAAAAAACCGTTTTTTGGCCCATATCGGCTAAAGTAGACAACGAAAAAAATGTGGTGGACAAATTGTTTATTTTCCGTGCCGAAATTTTCATTGTAAAAATTTTTAAACCGATTTAAGGGGTAATGCTCCTTAATCGTGTATCATTCCTTCATAAGTCCCTCACGATGACCAAAAAATCTGTTTTTAAAAGTTGAAAATATTCTAAAAAGCTTAATTTAGCGTAATCATAGCACTACGCTAAAAAACACTTCAGTTTTCGGTCAAACTTTAGGGTTTTCGATCTTCAAACGGAATTAAAGCGCATGTTGTGACAAAGGCGGTTTGAAAATTTATAAAAAATTTTTTTTTGATGTTTATAAATTTTGACAGAGCTTGACTCAAAACTATGCAAATGTTATTATTTTGGCCCTGTGGTCTTGAATTGGCCCCCAAATAGAAAACAAGCATATTGACTTTTGAAACTCGCTGAAGCAAATGTACTCAAAATTCAAAGAGGTGAACGACTAATTCGTCAAAATATACTTGCAAAATGTAAATCAACGGGTAAAACCATTTTTTTGTTTTTAATTTCTCAATTTCTCTGCCTGGCTAGGGCAGGCTTTTTACTAGTATAAAAATAATCTTATAGAAAACTTAAATCAAAAGGATTGCCAGCCATATCCTACATAAAAAACAAATATTTTCTTTTTTTTGTTGAAAAGTTGAAAAAAACTGTCATTAAAAATTCATTGAAACAATCAAAAATTCGGAACTTGCTTGACATTTTTTAGACTCTTGCTCAAGCACATATTGTTGTTGTTTTTTGTAATATTTGGTTGGTTTTTTATAAATGAGAATATATTAGTAATACTATTTTAAATTCATTTCAAATTAGATTTTATTAATTCTCATTGGTTTATTACTTTATTAAGGTTGTCTAATTTAGTTTCAGTGTTTAAATCTGAATATTTATTTACTCTAAAACATTATCCTAAAATTGATAATGTAATTTTAAAAGTTTAATTTCGTTAAATAAAAAATTTACACTTTTTTTAAACAGAAAGAAAAATGCAAAAATAAATTTAAAATTATTTTAAAACAAAAAAAATATTCTGATTTCAACAAAAGGGCTAATTTCGGCAAAGAAAAAATCCAAAAAAAGTTGCCATAACCCCACGCTTCAATTGAAAGAAAAACTAATTTCTGGGTGAATTTGTTCACATAAGTATAAATAAATCTGCTAAATAAATGAGAATTTCATGCCGCTTTAAATTAAATGTTTTAAAATTCAACAACACTTCTATAAAAAAAAACATTTGGTATCGCAACAACAATTTTTTTTTTGCTTTTTGAGAAGGTAATACAACAATACTTTTTAATCAAATGAGTTATTATTTAATTGAAAAGTAGTTCAATTAAAAATGCTATCAGTTTTGTAATTGAATAAGCAATTTTTGTTGTTGGCGGAATTTCACAGCAATTAAAGTTATTGAATCAGTGGATTTTAATGATTGAAATGGGTTTCTTTTTTTTTGTGTGTATGTAGTTTGTTTTCATAGTTTGAAAATTTAATTTTTTAATTAACTATAGTTAGAATACTAATGTAGGTAAAGACCACTGTAAAACAAATAAAATTTTCACTTAAAGAAATGACGACTTACATTTCAGTAAATTCAACTAACATTGTCATTTGTTTTTTAATGTTCAAAAAATGAATAACAATTGTAGTAAAAAATGAACCACATGGTAGTAAAAAAATAAACAAACATTTATTTTTTTTTTTAAAAAGAAAAAGCTACTGTAAAAAAATGAATGTAAAATCATGAACAGTCATTTGATGTGGTTTGTTTTTAAGTAAACTACAAGGTTAGTATAAAATTTAAATTTGTTCTACAAATGATTGACATTTGCATTAAAATAAAAAAACTGTATTACAACAAACCAAACACAACATATTTTTAAAGCAGAATTTCCCTGAGTGTAGTAAATCGATATAAGAAAAGTTGCAACTTTGATGTATCATAATATTTAATATATTCCACTTACAATAACAAATTAGGCTGAATCTTTTTATTTGGAGATACAATTTCGTTGCCTTCAAATGTCTATTTAATTAGTTTTGGGGCCAAATTTTACCATTGTGCAATGATAAAACTTGCAAACGAACAAAGAAACTAATAGACACGTGTTTTTTTTAGGTGCTCCATCTAATGTTTTGGGGGTTTAAAAGCAGGGTCAAAAATTACACAATTTTGTTGTGTTTGGAATTATTTCTTGTTATTGCACAAAATTACAAAAAATTGTGTTCTAAATGAAATGTTTTGAAGTCACAAATCTACTGGTATATAAAAATATGTCAAATACGAAGTCCCGAATTTTGTTTTGCGTTAAACTTTTTATCACTTAAACGATGCACAAGTTTAAACTGATTACGGATAATGTAATCAATTTTTTTATTTATAGACCTGTACAAGCGTTTAAAGTCTTGAATTCGGCAAAAAAAGGTATTTTTTTTTTGTAAAATTGGTCTCAATCGTTTTGTAAAATAACGCTTATTAAGAGATAAATTTAAAAAGTTATAATGTACCCATTTCGGCCTACAACAAATACGTTCCTATTTTTTATTTTGTTTGTCCTCAACAACATATTCAAGTTTCATTAACTAATTTTTGGCACAGTGTTCCTTTTTCGAAGCAGTAAATGCTATATTTTTTTTACTGGAAAAGCATACTTAAGTGATTTAAAAACTTAACTTATATAAGATCTTGCCAACAATCTTGTATAAAAAAATTGTAAAAAAAATGGTTCCCAGAGTTGCCAAATAATTATTTGAAAAAAAAAACAATTTTTCAAATTTTTTGATGGAACTTTTTTCAAAAATTATTTAAAAATATAAAAAAGTCTAATCGTTTATATTGTTGATTGTAATGTTGATGAAAAGATATGAAAATGTATTTCTCTGCCAGCAATTAGTTCATCGATTATATATAATTTTTGAAAATCTGACCGATCGAACGATGAACTTTTCAAACTCACTAAGACTAAAATATTCCAAAATTTATTTCGTTTTCACTCAAAATATAAATAATCGATAGGTTTTATTAAAATACTACTAAACTTTGAAAATTATATAGTCAGCGTTTAAATGTGTGAATTTCAAGAATGTCCAAAACCACGATTTTTACAATCAATTTAAAAATATGTTAACTAAAAAAATTAATTTTGATATATTTTTGAATAAAGATTTGTTCACAAAATTATACAAAATTTAAATTTTTTAAAACATTTTCAAAAATCGTCGAGTGAACGTTTCAACTTGGGTTGACAATATTTCCACTAGAGGGCGCTTTATGGCAAAAAAAAAAAAAAAATTTTAAATTTCTTAATGAAGCATGGTTCTATATTTCGCAATATGCCAAAAAAAAACAACTTTTTCATTTTCAAGCTATTAATCCCGAATGATTTTATATGTTTCGGGGGTAGAGTCAGGTACACTACTTGCTTATTAGAATGCCCCTCACTTGTCCTAAAACGGATATTTAGGGTGGCCCTTAAAACTTGGATTTTTGACTTTTTATGAATTTAACGCATTATTTATGTTAATAGCTACAAAATCAATGTTTTTATGTGTTGAAATAGTTAGTTTGGGTAGTAATCTTCCATTTCTGTTTTGTTGGGAATAATACACTGAAAAAAACAAAGTGGCAACAACAAAACTTGGAAGTAAGAAAATACTACTTCTAACATTTAGCGCGGCACAAATTGGACTGAATATTATGGCTTGCCATGCACAACAGTTGTTAATGACATTAAAATCTAAATTCTGCCGTGGGTGCTTGGCGATCGCATTTTTCGTTTATCAAGAAAATTAGGAAAAATGTAAAAAAAAATGCGAAAAAAAATGAAAAAATGGGGTTTTTTGACCTTCATTCACTTATACTTTTGAAGTAGGAATGTTATCCTTCAAGCAAACCACGGCAGAATTTTAGATATTTAGTCATCAACAACTATGTTTTCTCCCAAGGCATAATATTCAGCCGAATTTGTGCGTATTACAAACATAAACAGCCTATTTTCGCCAAATTTTATTAATTGATTAAAAAAACAGGGTGAATTTTAAAAAAAACGTAAATTTATGCTACTTGAAATTAGTTATACATTAGTTATTAAGAACATAGACACTGTTTTCACTTTGGGAAACAAAATTCCTTTCCATGTGATAAGTAAATATACTTATATTTCATTTACTATTGCGATAAGCGGCAGTAGATATTTTAGCCGTCACCTTTGCGTGACCTAATTTGTAAATTTGACCATGTTTAAAAAGTGTTTGTTTAAATCCATGTTACTTTTAAAATTTTTGACAGATTTTATTAAAACACCCTCTTATTTTTTTCGTAATAAACCAGACTTGATCTTATATAAAGAAATAAATTTTAAAAAATTTTAACTAACAATAAGTCAAATTTACAAAGAAAACGGGGTAGGTTCACTTTGTGGACTGTCCTTGTAAATTACAGGAAAACCCAACAATTGAATTCATTTCTAATGATCTCTAAAAATTTAAATAATAAAATAACTTGATGTTTTTAAAAGTATAAATAATAAAGATTTCTGTTAAATACAATTCTAGTAAAATAACTAAAATTTGTTTCGCAAAACTAAAAATGTAAACTTTAATGATCAATTAATAAAATTTACATACATATTTTAATATAAATTTGGATACTATCTCATTATCTTGTAGATCTTTTCTTTCTCATTCGGTTATTTTTTCATTCCGATTTCAAGTTTTTTTTTGTTGGAAAGGTATTCAATTACCTTTCTAATTGTTGAATTTTGTTAGTACAAATTATTGCCGCGAGGATGGCGTAAAATTCATTTCTTTTAAAAAAATGCATCAAAACACCCTGTATTTGCAAATATTTGAGTTCATATGTTCTGCAAAAGTACTCGCCATATGATTTGGACAAAGTTGCCAACAACATTTGGTCGAATTCTGGAAATTTAACGAGTCAAAATTTTGATTTTCTTCAAGAACCTAAAAATAACGGTAATTTTGTAAATAACGGAATTATAAAAAAGTCGCGGATCAAAAGTTGCTTCTGATACCTAAAGAACCATTTTCAACAATAAAAAGTTCTTTTTCGCAAAAGTCGATTTTGGCATATTGCTATCTATATTAGGGCATGTACCTTAAATTGACGATTTGCCGATTTTCGTTCATTACACAAACCCTCCAGTTTTTTTACAAATGGTTCCAAATAGAAGAAATCGATATTTATTTGGAAATGTTAACCCGTGCCACAAGACGGCCGAAAGTTGCCCATTTTGGGAAAAAAAATGTGTTTTATTATTAAAAATTCCCAAAATTCGAAATTTTGAAAAATTTACTTTTTATTTAATTTATTTATTTATTATACTCAAATTTATTGAGATATGGAATTCTGACTTCATCGGATATCGTTAACCAACTTTAGCCTGGAATCCAAAATGACCCACGAATTTGATAATAATGCAAAAAGATCTTTTGGAGAAAAGTGATCAAGTTACACAAAATAACAATTTTATCAAGTGGAACTTTTTTTTATCCATTCAATAGCTTTATAGTCTTGAAGTCATAATTTAAATAAAGTTTCATGTATCTCTTTTGACCCCCGATCTCCAAGGGTTACCCACGAATTTAATAATAATGCAAAAACGTCTTTTGGAGAAAAGTGATCAATTTACACAAAATAACAATTTTTATCAAGTGGAACTTTTTTTTATCCATTTAATAGCTTCATAATCTTGAAGTCATAATTTAAATTGGTTTCATGTGTCTTTTTGACCCCCGACCTCCAAGGGTTAAATATTTTTTGAATAAAAGTAAATACAATTATAGTCTTATTATAGTCTTAAGTGATATTTTCCCAAAAATTATGAAGGTAAATTAAGTAAATTTCCTAGTGGGTCTTTTTGGCCAAAAGTGTAAAAATAAGCCTTTATGGAACTAGTTACATAAAATAATTACTTTATTCAAGTTGAGATTTTTTTTTTTCAATTGAAAAGCTTAACAATCTCGTAGTCATAATTAAAATAAGGTTTTATGGGTATTTTTTGTCCCCAGGCCACTAAGGGTTAAATATTTTTTAAGTGAAAGTAGAAGATAATTAAAGTATTGATAAATTTAAGTGATATTTTTCCGAAAACTATGCAAACTTCGATGAAAATATTAAAATTTTGTTAAATTTTTGACAAAGTTAGCTATTTTCATAAAATGTACTGGAAATTAGTCGCTCCAAATACAAACTCGAATTATAATTTTTCAAATTTATTTTTTTTTCTTTAATAACAACTTTTATATTAAAAAATTTGCAATCGACATTTGTAAATTAGGCATTTTAAAAAAATCTTTACAATTAATTTTAAAAAAGACATTTTTGTATTTTTATTAGATTCTTGAAACATTTTGGATTCCTGGCTAACGTGGGTTAATGATATCCGATGAAGTCAGAAATCCATGTCTGAACAATTTAGAGTATATTAAATAAAATGAAATAAAAAAAAACATTGATATAATTTTTATTAAAAATAAAAATTATGTTTTTTCGAAGAAAAGCGTTTATTATATATCTACCAAATTTATTTTTGATCAATGGTGATAATCTTCAACTTCGAGCTCATATATTAGTTCTCATTCAGTGAGAAAACTAGTTCATATGAATGTTTGATGTTTTGCATGGGATTGTCACTTCTTTCAAAACGTGTTCTGATGATGGGAACCCAGAAAATTCCGAAATATATGACAAATCTATTTTAAGGGACACCCTATTCTACATATCTGGAAAGTTTGGTAGAAAAATGTGACGTGCTATTAATGAGTTTAGAACTGATTGTTATACCACTGTGCAGTTTCTGTGTAAGAAAGAAGATTACTCCACCGATTTAAGCTAACTAAAGATGACCCTTATTTACAATATAATTAATAGAATAAAAGCAAAAACACAAACAAGAACCCTAATGATTTTTGATGTTAAAAATATGTTAAAAGGTTGTGTAATTAATAACTGTCACTTTTAAAACCACGCTTTGTTTATTCAATTTATTCTTAAGGTTAATACACTTGAAATAATTTTTTAGTAAAAAACAAATAAATTTTCAAATTATTCTGGTTTGCTTTGGTTCGAATAAACGAGTAACTCGATTTTAAGGTTTTGCACTTACTCGATTAATCGAGAAATCGATAATCTTATTTCATTAATTTTCCTTAAAAGTACACAATAATACACGAAGGATAAGAAAATCAACAGTCCCGAAATGTTTTTTTATCAAAACAAAAAATAAATGTTTGCTAATATATCTAATTTCAAATAGAAAAGATCTTACTTTTTAAAGACTTTTTTTCGTTTTTATAAAATTCGGCTTTAACAAAACTAGGGATATAACTTTTATAATTTTTTTGCAAATATAAAAAAATAATATGGCATAGTAGTATATGCTTTGGAAATACATCGTCCTTTCCATAATAGATTTTGCTGAAAGATTTTGTTAAAAATTCGGCATACATATACTCTAGGATGTCTACTACTCACTACCGTTTTTAGTTCCTTAAAATTGTGTAAACTCGCTTTTTTATTCAAGTTTTTAATTTTTGAAAAAATAAAAAAAAAAAAATTAAAAAAGTAGTGTATTTTGAAGAGCCACATTTCCAAAGTAGATGGACAACTTAGTAAAAAAGCAACCTCTTTTACGAAAATGTATTAATATTGCAAAGTAAATTTTTGATTACATTTTGCACTTTTTTGCCCCCTTCGATTTTTAAAACATTTTTAAATATAAAAAGAAATTCTTTAGTATTTAAAAGTTTTTTTATTTTATAATATTTAGTTATATACACTAAAAAAAATCAGTAGAGACAGCAAAAAACTTTACTAAGTCAGCTAAATTTTGGTCAGGAGGGTGCTTGCAAAAAAAATTTGTAATTTCAGTAAAATCTTTGCTGAAAATCAACGAGCGGAGTTTAAGCAAAAGAAATTAGTAAATGCAGCAAAAGTTGGGCTAACATTTAGTTAATTAATTAATGAATACTAGTAGGCCGAAAAAAATCAACAAATTTGTAGAAAATTATACTTTAGTTAATTTATTTGCTAAAAATCCTAAAAAAAACATTTTGTTTTCAATTTATAACGAGCTTCCAACCTCCGTATATTTCAACCTCCGTATGTTTCTTTATAAAAAAAAATACAATAAATTAAAAATACAAAAATGTTCAAAAATTCACTACATGAACTAATTTAATATCTGAAAATATATAAATGCCGTAGATAATTCTTGAAACAAAACAAAAAAATAACAAAATATGACATACACATGAATAACAATTTTTTTTATAAATAGAGGAAGGATATACCGGGTGATGTAGTCACGACCCGCCAAATTTCACCAGCGTATTCCTTGGCTCATTTTATGAAAATATGACCATTTGACTGAATCACCCTGTATTTAAATAAATACCTAAGATGTGTGTTCTTCTCTTACGCTTTAGTCTGTCTACCTAAATGTATATTTGTTTACAATTTTTCCACATTCCATAAATTACCACTATAAAATGTAGTTTACAAATACACATTTATTTTTTAATAAATTTAAAGAAAAGAAATGCATTTAAAGGAAATATTGTTTATGTAAAATTTAGAGCAAATGGTTTGTTTAACAAGCTGTAACATTTTTATTTCTATAACTTTTTCTTCAAAATTTTCGCAGTGTATAAACAAAAGTTCAAAATATGGAAATTTAAAATAAAAATCGCAACATAAAAAAATCTAAAAGAGTAACCACCTTAATGTCTCTATGTGCATGCATTTGTATTGATGCCTGTTATACACTTTAGCGTTTATAGGTCATCGTGGGTGAAAATAAGATTTTTTGAATATACCAATAAGTTGGCATAATATTCGCCGTTTATTGTTTTTCCCTTTTGAAGGTAATCGATGTGGATTATCTCGCGTGCATCCCCAAAAACTGTTGCCATCACCTTATTGGCCACGATTACGTTTATGGTCAATTGAGGGCAAAAGCGCACCCATCTTGCAGACAGCTTTCTTAAACCCAACTGATCATTTAAAATCGGAACCACACTGCCATATGAAATGCCTATGGCATCCACAATCTCACGCACTTTTACTCTTCGATCGGCCAACACCATATCGTGGATTTTTTCGACATTTTCGGGTGTATTGACCTCAATTGGCCGTCCAGAACGTTCAGCGTCATTTGTACTTGTGCGACCACAACGAAAGTCAGTAAACCACTGTTTTACCATTGAAATCGATTGTGCAGAGTCCCCATTTATCAAGCTTTTCCTTGGTTTGATTGACGGTTTTTTTTTTTCAAAAAATAATGTTTAATGAGCATTCGAAATTCACTTTTTTTCATTTAAAAAAAAATCTACGAGGTTGTTTGTTTTGAACAGCTGTTAAACGCAAAGTAAATGACGAAACTTGCTTAAAATTTGACAGTAGTCTATTAACAGTTGGTACTTGATGGGAGCAGTGTTGCATTTTAACTACGATGGAAGTTCGAAAAGTCACGGACTTATTGATCCGCCCTCGTAAAAACAATTTCCGACGTTTTTAAGTTTTGAAATTTTCATTTCGCTACTTTTTGTCTTCTCTGCTTATATGTTATTAGGTGTACCGGTTTTTAAGGCCCGCTTAGCCGATAATAGAAACTAAATTTTTTTTTTAATTCTACTTTTTTTTATGAATGCCCCATAAAGTGCACTTTAGCTAATTTTTTTTAAATGTTCAACTTTAAACCGCTATAACCCAGGAGTTTATATCTATACTTAGAATGCCATGAAGGTAAAGACCACTGCAAATGTAGTTTAAAAACGAATGAAATTTCACTTGAAGAAAGAAGGACTTACATTTCAGTAAATTCAACTGACATTGTCATTACTTTTTTACTGTTCAAAAAATTAACCACAATTGTAGTAAAAACTAACCACATATGCAATGAAAAATAAACAAACATTTATTTGTTTTATTTCTTAAATAAAAAAAAAACGACTGTATAAAATGAATGTAAAATCACAATACAGTAATTTGATGTGGTTTGTTTTTTTAAATGAACAACAATTGTTGTCAAAACTGAAATTTCTTTTATAAATGACTGTTTTTTTCACTTAAAAATAAATATACTGTAGCACAACTCAAATAACTACAAATATATTTACAGCAGAAGTTTCCTGAGTGTAAGGAATAGCAGAATTCGTCAAACAAGACATCATACAGGATATCAAACAAACATTCTGCCTGACAAAATATCCTTCCTCGTTCAAAACATTGGAACGAAAAACAAACTCAATGTGAATTAAAATTTTTTTCATACATTATATACATTATTGTTATTGTTAAAATTGTTTACATTATGTAATATAATTTACATTATTTACCTTACGTACTTTGCATTGTTTACATTACGTACATTATATTCTTTACATAGTGGACATATTTGGAATTAAAAAAATTTTTTTTTGTTTTCATTACATAGTAAAAACTTGGACACGAGCCAGGATATCTCGACGCGTTAACGCATGTTTTGTTTGATGTCCTGTATTTGATGAATTCTGATACTTCTTATATACAATGTATTCCTTGCTATAACTTTTGCGGCCATCGTTCAAATTGATGTTCGGATTTCAGTTTATTGTGTCTAGTATCATGGATGTGCGCGCCATCAAACCATTTTTAGTTTTTTTAAATCCCAAAAAAAAAATCCCATATATATTTTAATTCACATATCATAAATTATGATAAGTATGACCTTATGGAATGGAACTGTGATATCCCTTATTATATATTGTCATTATAATTATTTTTTTTCCGATATAATTACAACTATCCAATCAAATTTATAATATTTTATCTCACATCGCTTCATTAAATGAGATAATAATAGCTTCGCTTATTATTCATATATCTATATTTTAAAATTAAAGTTTTTACAAGTTTTTATATTTTAGGTTTAAACAAAAAAACTTTTATGTTTTTTTGTAACTACCACTTGTTCATCCAAATACTATTTTGTTTATAATGATTCTGCATCGATCAGGGAAATTGGTTTCACTTTTGTTAAGTTTCGACTTTTTTTGTAATATTTTTTTTAAAAATTCATTGTTGTCTGTACATAAGATCACTGTCATTAGGTTTTTAGTTTATTGTTTTATAATACATAATTGCGTTAACAATTAAAAACAATTTAAGAGAAAAAAAAAAATAAAAAAACTTACGATTTGTTATTATAAACTAGTTTTTGAGTTACAAAAAATATTATTAATAATTGAGATATTTATCAAACATGTAGGTACTATCACATATTATAAATACATTGATATTAACTATTAAATAACTTAAATCTGTTACAATTGACAGAAGCAAACATTTTAAAGAATTTCTATACTTTGAGTATATTATTCAAGTATTTCGTAGAATAATTGTTATAAATTCCTTATAGTGTACATTAGTGGAAAACACCATTGAGAAAATTCTATATAAATGTCCATTTTTTATATGAATTTAAATTTAGCATTGGAGCATGTTGAAATGTGAAATACTCCTCTAGTAAAGAAGTATGGTTGCTGTTTTTTTGACGAAACTGCATCTTGATATTGTAAGCAGTATGCTATTGAAAATGAGAAAAATCGTGTGACGGGTTTCAAAAGTTATCACTGAAAATGTAAAGTAAACTCGAAATTTGGCATACCTAATAACAGGTTGCCGAACAACTTATCTGTATTACATTAGGTTTTAATATATGTTCTACAATCGATTATTTTTGTATGGAGTTTGTCTCCTAGGAACATGTTCTAGAACCACTTAAATGCAAGCGGTGGTAAGTGGTAAATTGAATTGTTCTTCAGAGGTAACCAGTTCTAACTAATTTTGTTGAGATATTATGACGTTGTTGTATAAGTAATGACAATTTTCCATTTAAAGATCTATTAAAAAAATGCAGATATTCTTGTTCGTTAATAAATTATTTTCGGGAAATGATTTTCCAATTTCTTTATGCATTGAAACTTTTTTCCCAAAATTTTTTATCTCAATGGATACAAGGGTATACAAAATTCGGCACAGGCGACTTTAATGCTTCCACTTTATGTCAATAAATTCTTAATGGACATTTAGAAAAAAAAAAATTACAAATTTTTAAAATCCTTGTTTCAAACCGTTGTATTAAAAAAAAAATGGTTTACTAAAATTAAAAAAAAAAACAAAATAGGTTAATTATAAATTATTCTTCTATACCATTACCAAATCTCTTTGTGGGACTCCTTCATGTTTCTGAGTTATCGGCTTTTTAGTTACATTTTTTCACATTTTTATTCATAACTCAGGATACTGTACACTGAGAGAATTATCTTCACTTCAGTATTGAATTTCTTCATAGCTTTAATGGAAATTGTCACTGGATCTCGTCCATTGAAACTTTTCATACAATCTTGGAAACAGGTTTCATTAATGACAATGTTCATAAAACTAATGAATCATTCCGACAATGAAGCGTTTATAGAATTTATGAAACCGTTTCAAAAAATTGTTTAATATTAAGACGTTCCTCAAATTAATAAAAATTTTCATGAATGTCTTTAAAAATTCATTGGAACTAAGCCAATGAACCGCTTCATATGATTTTTTAAATAATTTCATAGAAGTCCAAAATTAATACAAATATGTACATTGAAATAATAAAGCATTTTATAAAATACGTTGAACACTTGAGAATTAAATCTTTAAACGAAAGTTTGAAATGTATGCAAATTAATGAAATTATAAAATTTTCTAAGAAAAAAAAAAAAAAAAAAAAAAAAAAATTAAGTCTTTGAAATAATTTCATAGCTCTAAATAAATGTTCATTAAATTTATGAAAAAAGAATTATGAAAACTTGCTTAATATTAATAAAATTTCTTGGATATAATGAAATTCTACATGGAATATACAAACAAAATTCTATGAAACTATTTCATTAATATTATGAAGGATAATTCTTTCAGTGCAAGAGCTCCGCATAGGGATTTTGACACGACATAGGAAAGCAATTTATAATTAACATATATTTTTTTAAAAAATTTTAAAAAGCCAGCTTTTTGAAATGCAGCGTTTTGAACTGCCGTTTTTGAAAACAATGCATTTTGCAGTGGACCACAATTTAAGTAGCTTTAAAAATAAGTTTCAATGACTCTCGTAGCATTTCAAAAGATATGGAATATTATGTACGACTACCTAAAAAAAAAAATTTCCAATATTTTTCTTAGTATTAGCTGTCCTACATTTGAACGATGTTATGTTTGGTTGTGGATGTTGAGGTGTAATGGTTAGCACGTTGGACTGTTACACAGAAGATACCGGGTTCGATTCCCGGTATCGACAACATTAATTAAGAAAAATAATTGGTATGAGTTTTCTATCCGTTTGGTGTTCCCATAGCACTTAACCCCACCGAAGTAAAATAATGAATCAGGGCTATGAAACAAACAGCTTCAATAAATTCGCCAACTCTACATCAGGTGGCGAACTACAACTGTTCAAAGACTTATAATCTCGCGTAATTACAGTGTTACCATATTTGAAGCCCTTCATCTTCCATCACCTTTCATCTCTCCACAATTAATTAATAGGAAGAATTTCCTGAGTGTTGCTTCTCTTTAAAAAAAATATAATGTACCTCTTCTATACCAAGTTTGGTTGATATAAGAAGGGGTTGAGGAAATCAAGTGGTTGATTTTATATTTTTTCAGTCAATTAATTTATTCAAAACTCTCCAAGTAATATTTTCACACGTCTTTTATTAATTTTTTTGTGAAATAAAATGATTGTGTACAACAAAACGGATGAATGAATATTCAGATTAATTTTTAACTTATAAAACTCATTTATTACTACCGCAAAAAAATCATTTTTTCTGGTCTGTGTGCCATTTTTCGAATTGATATGAAAATGGCCAATAATTGGTAGTTAATTATTATATAGTTATGACTTGAATACTGACAATTAAAAGTAATTATCATAAGTGTTGTTTGTTATACTTACTTTACACATAGTCATATATTAATTTGCGTTGTCTTAAAACAAAACAAAAAAAAAGTTTAAAAAAAAATAAATAAAAAATGGTAAAAAAAAGTATTAGCGAAAAAAATTTACAACTGCCACAAAAATAAATGTTTAATTTTATTGCTGTTTTTACTTGATTTTTATTAAAATGTATGCTCTCTACTGTTTGAGATAGAAAAATAAATATAAATTAAATATTTCGTTTATAATTTATAGAAATTTTGGATATTAACCTCTCGATAAATCGGTGAAATATCCTACACAATAAAAAAATTACCTAAGAAGCCCACTTTAGACATTTCTAAAAATCTTAACAAATATTTACGACAAAGGTCGATTGAAAAAAAAAATGAAAATCAAATATAAAACCAACATTTAAAAAATCGCCAAAATTTAAAATTTAAAAATTTAGCTAAATACAAATCTGAAATTAGATTTTCAAAATCGATTATGTATCAAATATTTTGTCGGAAAGTGTTATTGGTCGCTGATTGCGAATCTAAAATCAGATTTCAAAAATTCTAAATGACGGAGCAAATATCACGAATTTTTTTTTTAAAAGTGATCGTTTTCGTATCAAATTTTTTCTTGGAGAGATTTGGAGGTCGCTGAGTACGAATCTGAAATTAGATTTGAAATATTTGAAATGGCGAATCAATATGGTGGATGATATTTTAAAAAAATCATCAAAATATTTTTTTTAAAGTTTTAGAGGTCGCTAAATACGAATTTGAAATTAGATTTTAAAAACTCAAAATGGCGTATAATTTGATACGACACCGATCAATTTTCAAAACATTTATTTGGCAATTTGAATTTTTAAAATATGATTTCGGATTTTTAGGAATAAATATTTCATACACCCAGAAAACAGTCTCAGTTGTGCGGTTACTACTACTATAATAATGTTAAATTATATTTTTAGTCGTGAAATCTAATATTCAGTTGCCTAACCCAATATTAGATTCCAAATAAAAAATCCACAAAATTTTAGTGAAATTATAAAGATTTTTTATAATTTTTTTGGTATTGACCCATGGCCTTCAGATTAATAGTCCTCTGTTTAGTTAATAATATTTTTGCTTAGCTGGTTATTATTGTTGTAAAAGTAAAGAGTTTGATGATATAGTTTTATTTATTGTAACTTTATGTTGTAGAAAATATATAGAACTTTATTTAGAGAAGGAATTTAAATACACTATTGAAATGTTTTTTTTTTGTTTTTTTATTGAATGTGGAATTGTTTATAGATTTTTTTAATATTTAATTTAGATTTTTTAACAATTTATTTAAAAAGATTTTAACAAAAAAGGCGGAGCGAGTTTTTAAATACGTTTACACTTGTACAAGGTTGCCACCTATTGATTATACCACAATCACTTTTAATTTTATTTGTCTTATTTGCTATTTAAACATTTGAATATTTTATTTTAGTTAAAAAACTTTTCATGTTTGTCTATTCCTAGAATTGAACTCGAAAGTTCGGAGTACTAGGTAAGGTAGTGGGTAGAGAGTTACCCACTTATCCACAAACACTTTTAAATGTTGAGTGCTAAATTTGAATTTAAATATTTTGTTAGAAAAAAAGAACATTGTCTCAAATTCGTTTACAAATAGCAATCATTAGTTGCTTCTATAAACAATTCAATCCGGAATTCGGTTGGTACTACTGAACCTCTGATTTAGTGGGATATTTGATTGCTAATACCGTATTTGCAGTAACCACTTTTGATTTTCGAGAATTTTTTTCATAAAATTTGCTGGATGGTACCAGTTCTCTTGTATTATAAAAAACTAAATAGTTGCTACTACCGTACACAATTACTAACCGAATTTTATTTGAAAAGTTTAATGGAAATACCAATAATTGAATAAATGGATTGTTTTTAATTCCATTTCCCTCTTTTTAGTTTTCAGTACAGTATTTTTGCCTTAATCGGTTATTGGTAGTTCCAAATAAAATAACATCCTATCAAATAAATTTTAATGGTTTCGACCAAATTCCCACAAAACCTTTTTCTGGGTGTATAATTCAACGATTTTCCAAAAAAAATCATCCGCCTTATTGGAACCGCAATTTTGAATATTTCAAAACTGATTTCAGCTGCTACCGCCAAAGCTTGTACGAAAACGATCACTTAAAAAGCTTTGGTGGTAGCAGCTGAAATCAGTTTTGAAATATTCAAAATTTCGGATCTGCCCCATATATATACGAGTATATACATATATATTTTTTTTTTTTAATTTTGACGTTTTTATTTTTTTTGGCATTTTTTTTCAATATGGATTATAGAAACTGAAAATTTTGTCTGTACCAAATTAGTTTTCAATAAAATATTAAATAGATAACATTTAACTGAAAGTGAGTTAAAATAAAACAAAAGTTTACAATCATCAATTTAAAAAAAATCGTTAATATTTAAAAAATCAAACATTTTACTTTAAAATTTAAATTTTCGATGTTTAAAAAAAAAAATATATATATATTTGAATTGTTTGTTCAATGCTTCCAATTTTTATTTATTACTTCCTGATCTTTTTCCTTCAAAAATTGGGGACTTCTACTGCCCCTTTTATTTTGGTCGCTTAAAGAATTTCGATGATGCGAAATGAAACATGTGAGCCTGTCAGTCCACAGAAAAAACTAAAATCGACTTTCAATAAAAATATTTGTTGATTAAATTAAAAGTTTAATTGAATTTGATCATAGTAAACAAATTGTAGTATCAATTAAAATATTTTTTTACTATTTTATTGATTTTATTTTCAATTAAGGTTAATCATATCTTTTAAAAATTTAATTGAATATTGTGTTTAATTTCAAACAAACTTTTTGTAGATACTATTAAACTTTAATTAATATGTGGAAAAAATCTCCAAAAAATTGGGCAAAAAAAATCGCCTAAATTTAAAAAAAAACTGTCAATATTAAAAAAAACGCCAAAATGAAAAAAATCATCAAAATCGCTAAAAATCACAGAAATTTAGAAAACGTGCTAATATTTAAAATCGCGAATATTTTAAAATCAACAAAATTGACAAAAATCTCTAAAATTTAAAAATCGCTAAAACTGAGAAAATCGATAAAATTGAAAAAAAAAACCAGCTAAATAAAATTTAAAACTTCTATGTGTCAAAAACACTTATTTTTGTTAAAACTGAGAAAATCGATAAAATTGAAAAAAAAAACAGCTAAATAAAATTTAAAACTTCTATGTGTCAAAACACTTATTTTTGTTTAATATAGCGAAATTTTTGAGTTTTGGTGATTTTTTTTAAATTTTTCGTAATTTTGTTTTCAATTTTAGCGATTTATTTCAATTTGGCGATTTATTTTTAATCTAGTGCATTTTTTTAGTTTTAGAGATTTTTTAAATTTTTGACTATTTTTTAAATTTTGAAGTTTTTTTAAATTTACACAAATTTTTAAATATTTGTGAATTTTTTATTATAATAGATTGTTTATTTTAAATTTTGGTGATTTTAAAACATTTTTTTTAGTCATAAAAACTGAATTTTTATTTTCATTTTCAATTTCAATTAAACATTTAATAGATATTATTAAACTTTTAATTGAATGCGGATATCAAACTCAAACAAAAGTTTAATTGATTTTTTTGGCAACAAATTTTTCTGTGTAGATATAATCTGCATTGCAGATGAAGACATTTTTATTAATAAATAACACTGCACTGATTATCTTGAATTCAAAGAATCTTGCTCACTTTAAAAAAAAAAACGCCAGAATTTAATAAATCGCGAAAATTTAACAAATTGGGAAATATAAATATAAAAATATGTTAAAATTATAAACAAATCACCAAAGTTAAAAAAAAACACCAAAATTCAAAAAATCGTCAAAATTTAAAAAATCGCCAAAATTGGCAGAAATAAAAGATTAAAATTTAAAAACCACTGAAATTTCAAAAATCACCTACGAGTCATTCTCTATGAAAACACCGAAAAAATTAAAAATTGTTGCTGGACCATTTTGGATTTTGTTAAAATTTTGTGGAAATGTTCCTAAGGGTTCCCAAAACCAAAATCCAAGAGGATTTAATTTTTGCACACGGCACTACCGGTTCACGCAAAATAAAAAAACTAAAAAGTCTTGTTTTTGTGCGTAGTGGTTTGAGCTGTTAAATTTTTTCTGCTAGAGATATCTAGATGATGAAGGCATAGTTTTAAAGCTGAAGGATTATAGTTTCTATCAAAAATATATGTTAGCAGATACAAACTTGAAAATTACAGAGTACTTACTCCCTACTTTTAACTTTATAACACTTCAGGACCCGTTTAGTTATTTTCACTCCTCTCGGATTTACAGGGTTTTAAAGAAAAGCCTTTTTGATTTTTTGTATGTATTTTTATACTTTCCTCAATTGTTATATACAGAGAAATTAAAATAAAAACAAGTCTTATTATGAGGTAGCAATGAATAGTTATGGACTAAAAAATATATTTAATAAATTCAGTAGATTTTTTATGTTAAAAAATTTTACAGTGGTGGTAGAAAATAGGCACATGGTATATTTTTATCATTTAAAGTAGAAAAGTTATAGTTTAAATGTGTGTAATTTAGAATCGTGGAATAAGTTTTATTTTATTTTAATAAAGTACTTGTTCTTATAATATTCTGAGTTTCAAAGTTATCAGAAGCTGAAAACTTTCGTACTTTTAACTGACTGTGAGAAATCGGAGAGAAACTGTGGTAGTTTCTTGTATATTTAATTGTGCAAACATCAATAAATCTTTTTGACAAAAAGTTTTCGATAGCATCAACATCAGGAATGGATACAAAAAAAAAATTATACCAGGAATTTGGGTGGAACAAAAATCAAACATTGCTGAAGGTGTTAGGATATGATGATCCGCAGTTCGCTGTAGACTTGCTTTCCTTACAGTCTGCTTAATTGTACCTCCTGCTCCATCACAAGGACTTTTGCCATGAGAAGTGGCAAAAGAGAGCCACTCTGCTTCTAAGCCGAAATCGTCTTTGTGATGACAAATGCTGATAAAATTATTTTTATTTTTGTAAAATTTTTGTAAACATAAAAAATCTACTGAATTTATTAAATATATTTTTTAGTCCATAATTATTCTTTGTTACTTCATAATACTTGTTTTTATTTTAATTTCTCTGTATATAACAATAGAGGAAAGTATAAAAATACATTAAAAAAATCAAAAAGGCTTTTCTTTAAAACCCTGTAAATCCGAGAGGAGTGAAAATAACTAAACGGGTCTTGAAGTGTTATAAAGTTAAAAGTAGGGAGTAAGCACACTGTAATTTTCAAGTTTGTATCTGCTAACAAACAAGACCAAATTGTAGCCTGAAATATGCAAATTTTCAAAATTTGAAATTTTCAAGTAACGATTTTTTTCATAACGAGTTGCCAGATTGAGCCAATTTTAAGTTTGTATTTTTCTCCGACATGTCTAATTTGTATCTGAGAATTATTATGCTTTTATATTCATTAGCGCCGACACTGGAGTTCATTGAAAAACACAGAAAACCAATGAAATATGCTTATTTTCTATACCACGTTATTTTTCGGTGTATGAATTAAGTCAAATTTTATATTTTTGATAGAAACTATAATCCTTCAGCTTTAAAACTATGTCTTCATCATGTAGATATCTCTAGCAGAAAAAAGTTAACAGCGCAAACCATTACGCACAAAAACAAGACTTTTTAGTTTTTTTATTTTACGTGAACCGGTAGTGCCGTGTGCAAAAATTAAATCCTCTTGGATTTTGGGGTTTTCAGACCCTAAATATCATTTCCAGTTAGTTTGAGTAAAATCTAAGATATGCCAGCTTTGCCGATTTGGTGATTTCATACAGAATAACTCCTACATAAAATATAAAACGTTCATATCTTGCAAACATTTTTATTTTTGCCATTTTAATGACATATTTTGGTGTTTTTAATTTTAGTGATCTTTTGCAAACTTTGTGATTTTTTGAATTTTAACTATTTATTTTAATTTTCAAAGTTTTTTCAATTGTAAAGATTTTTTAATTTTGGCAGTTTTTTTTTCAAATTCGGTGTTTTTTGGTATTTATTTTTGAATTTTTGAATTTTGGCATTTTTTCAATTTGTTGTCATTGTGGATTATAAACTGAAAATGTAGTGTTCACTAAATTTACAATTAAACATTTAATAGTTATTATTAAACTTTTAACTGAAAGTGAGTTTGATATGAAACAAAAGTTTAATTGAAATTTTATTGATAATAATTTTTTTCTGTGTAGTGTTTGTAAAAAAAATGTTTGTAGTCTTTTGAGTGGTTTAGTATTTAAAATAAAAAAGTTATGAATTATTTGACTTTGGACTGAAAACATATAAAATCAACCACTCGATTTATTCCACCCCTTCTGATTTTAACCAAACTTGGTATAGAAGATGTACAGCATATAATTATAACCTCGTCCAAATGTAGGACAGCTAAGCCCGGCGGATTTTCAAATATCGCGTTTCAAAATTAGTCGTACATAATATTCCATATCTTTTTAACGGCTTAAGCTACGAGAGTCATTGATTCCTCATTTTAAAGCTACTTAAATTATGGTTTTACTAATAAACACAAATTATTCACATCTCCACGATAAAATGCATTCTTTTCAAAACCCGCAGTTCACAAGACTGTATATGAAAAAACTGTTTTTTTTTTAAACTTTTAAAAATATGACTCTTGTTCCTTTAGTCGTTAAAAAGTTATAGACTACTAAGTACGATTACTTTTTTTAAATTTTCGATTTTTTTTTTCATATTTTAAAACGCGATATTTCCACAACCACTAGAGCTAACAACCCAAAGTTTGCACGATGATATATTTATATGACACTTACCTTCCATATCAAGTTTGGTTAAAATTGTAGAGGGTAGAGGTCGAAAACTCGATATTTTTTGATGGTGTTTATGGATTGAGTCTTTGATAATATTTGATATTTAAGTGCTTTGCATTCAGATTAGTACATTGAAGTAGTAAGTTCATTGTCTGCCATATTTTAAGGCAATTAAAATCAGGTAGATGAAATTTATCATTGTTGGGACTTATTAATACGATACCATTAATAATTAATGCATTTCCAAAGGTATACAAAATTGATTACTGCTTACTTATCTTAATATACATTGTATTTAACAAAATATGTATTATGTTAATTACATATGATTTGTGTATTTTTAATGCAAACATGAAGTTTATAAAATATTAAGTATAAAAAAATTTCTGTGTAGCTATAACAAAACTAAACAAACTTGATTTATTTAAATATAAAATATTTTTTATTATTAATCCTCTAGTGCAATAGACTTTTTTAAGGATAAACTTATTAATTATGATTTGATTACAATAAAAAGAAGGGAGTTTACACAGAAAAATTAATCTACTAAAAATAGAATTAACTGAGTAATTGAGCACTAAACAAGTCGATTAAACAATTTTTTACTCTTTTTGATTAAAATTAAATCCAACTTTTCCCTTGTTTACTATTATTAACCAACTCTGTATTCATACTACTAATTGTCTGCAACTCTGTGTTTTAATAAAATTTCGGTTGGTAACGCTAAAAAATTTAAAAAATTGCATATGTAAACGGGGAACAATAAACAGGTTGATTAACGTTAATCAAGTAGATTTAATTCGCAGTCTAAACTCGCTACAAATATGGCAATTTGAGCGCCATTTTGTTTGCAATTTTCGATTTTTATCAATTATTGTTGCGATTATTATAGAACTAGGGCTAAAAGTTATGTGGTACGAATTTGGGTAAAATCGGATAGCATTAACCCGTTGAGCCCTGGGTATAAAGTTTTCGATTTTTGAAAATTTTTTTTTTTTTTTTTTTTTTTTTTTTTGACGTTTATTTAAACAAACTTAATATACTTAAACTATAAATAAACAAATAGTATATATATTTACATCTTATTATACACAGTCCCATATTCGGGCGCTCAAGTACATTACATATGTATATCAATATAATAATTTATTCATTTTTGGAATTTAATATTTTTTTATTACAATATATGTTAATATTTGTATTTAATATAAATGATATGTAAAGAAAAAAGCTTGAAAAAACCTTACTTTTTTATTGCAAGAAGATAAAAGCTACAGTCAAGGGGTAAAAAGAATTGAAAAATTACTCGGTGAGCCACCAATATTTTTTTATATTCAGGTTTGGAATCATATTTCTGTCCCTTAGGTAAATACTAGTATCAAATCTGCAATTATCATTTGTTAGTTGGTTACTAGTTACAGCTTTAATATTGGCCCGTCTATAAATATGGTATAATATAGGAATGCCACTTTCGTTTTGAATAAAACCTTTGCTATCGAGGTATAAAAAGGCCTCAGGAGGGACATATCCACTTTGTAAAGTTGAATGTATATATTCCTCATTGGCATAATAAGGAGCCATAATTAAATTATTTTCATAGCATTCTAAACTTTTGTTAATGTGGTTTCTTATCAGGTGTATGATGAAATTATCAATTCTGCTTATTTCTGCAGCTTTATATAACTTTTTGAAAATTTATTTTAAACAGCTTTGAAAAAAATATATCTTGCGACTAAGGAAAAACTAAGCATTTTTCTTGAACATTTTCAAACAAAAATGTTAAATATTCCACATTTTCAATGCAGCAATAAGCATTTTAAACAAATTTTTACTGGAAAAATAAAATACAGTTAAATTCACCGTTAATCTTAGATTTCAACCTTAAAATAGACATTCAACGTTAATTTAAATGGCTCCTAAAAAATTTTACAATTATAAAAAATTGTCCAAAACCATTTCAATTACCAAATATTGTCCAAATGCCGTTTTTGGGCAAAACACTTCAATCAGACTCAATTAATTTTATAATTTTTCTAGTTTCTCCATTTTTTTTTTTTTTTTTTTTTTTTTATTAATTAATAATCATATAATTACAAATTATATCCTATTACCCTAACCGAGCACTAGCTACTATGACCTTCGGCGCGTTGTAGCGAAAACAGACCAGTGCCTCTGGTGGGAATCGAACCCACGACCCCCGCACTGATAAGTCAGCACGCTACCAACTAGCCTACCGGGGCGCACTTCTCCACTTTTCTTCAACTTATTTTCATTATTTTAAGCTTACAACATTTTTTATACTAAAACTTTTTTTGATCACACTCTATGATTTAAAGGAATTGCTGTTATAAAATTAATTTATCTCTGACTTAAGAAAAACTGAAAACTCGATATTTTTTGATGGTGTTTATGGATTGAGTCTTTGATAATATTTGATATTTAAGTGCTTTGCATTCAGATTAGTACATTGAAGTAGTAAGTTCATTGTCTGCCATATTTTAAGGCAATTAAAATCAGGTAGATGAAATTTATCATTGTTGGGACTTATTAATACGATACCATTAATAATTAATGCATTTCCAAAGGTATACAAAATTGATTACTGCTTACTTATCTTAATATACATTGTATTTAACAAAATATGTATTATGTTAATTACATATGATTTGTGTATTTTTAATGCAAACATGAAGTTTATAAAATATTAAGTATAAAAAAATTTCTGTGTAGCTATAACAAAACTAAACAAACTTGATTTATTTAAATATAAAATATTTTTTATTATTAATCCTCTAGTGCAATAGACTTTTTTAAGGATAAACTTATTAATTATGATTTGATTACAATAAAAAGAAGGGAGTTTACACAGAAAAATTAATCTACTAAAAATAGAATTAACTGAGTAATTGAGCACTAAACAAGTCGATTAAACAATTTTTTACTCTTTTTGATTAAAATTAAATCCAACTTTTCCCTTGTTTACTATTATTAACCAACTCTGTATTCATACTACTAATTGTCTGCAACTCTGTGTTTTAATAAAATTTCGGTTGGTAACGCTAAAAAATTTAAAAAATTGCATATGTAAACGGGGAACAATAAACAGGTTGATTAACGTTAATCAAGTAGATTTAATTCGCAGTCTAAACTCGCTACAAATATGGCAATTTGAGCGCCATTTTGTTTGCAATTTTCGATTTTTATCAATTATTGTTGCGATTATTATAGAACTAGGGCTAAAAGTTATGTGGTACGAATTTGGGTAAAATCGGATAGCATTAACCCGTTGAGCCCTGGGTATAAAGTTTTCGATTTTTGAAAATTTTTTTTTTTTTTTTTTTTTTTTTTTTTGACGTTTATTTAAACAAACTTAATATACTTAAACTATAAATAAACAAATAGTATATATATTTACATCTTATTATACACAGTCCCATATTCGGGCGCTCAAGTACATTACATATGTATATCAATATAATAATTTATTCATTTTTGGAATTTAATATTTTTTTATTACAATATATGTTAATATTTGTATTTAATATAAATGATATGTAAAGAAAAAAGCTTGAAAAAACCTTACTTTTTTATTGCAAGAAGATAAAAGCTACAGTCAAGGGGTAAAAAGAATTGAAAAATTACTCGGTGAGCCACCAATATTTTTTTATATTCAGGTTTGGAATCATATTTCTGTCCCTTAGGTAAATACTAGTATCAAATCTGCAATTATCATTTGTTAGTTGGTTACTAGTTACAGCTTTAATATTGGCCCGTCTATAAATATGGTATAATATAGGAATGCCACTTTCGTTTTGAATAAAACCTTTGCTATCGAGGTATAAAAAGGCCTCAGGAGGGACATATCCACTTTGTAAAGTTGAATGTATATATTCCTCATTGGCATAATAAGGAGCCATAATTAAATTATTTTCATAGCATTCTAAACTTTTGTTAATGTGGTTTCTTATCAGGTGTATGATGAAATTATCAATTCTGCTTATTTCTGCAGCTTTATATAACTTTTTGAAAATTTATTTTAAACAGCTTTGAAAAAAATATATCTTGCGACTAAGGAAAAACTAAGCATTTTTCTTGAACATTTTCAAACAAAAATGTTAAATATTCCACATTTTCAATGCAGCAATAAGCATTTTAAACAAATTTTTACTGGAAAAATAAAATACAGTTAAATTCACCGTTAATCTTAGATTTCAACCTTAAAATAGACATTCAACGTTAATTTAAATGGCTCCTAAAAAATTTTACAATTATAAAAAATTGTCCAAAACCATTTCAATTACCAAATATTGTCCAAATGCCGTTTTTGGGCAAAACACTTCAATCAGACTCAATTAATTTTATAATTTTTCTAGTTTCTCCATTTTTTTTTTTTTTTTTTTTTTTTATTAATTAATAATCATATAATTACAAATTATATCCTATTACCCTAACCGAGCACTAGCTACTATGACCTTCGGCGCGTTGTAGCGAAAACAGACCAGTGCCTCTGGTGGGAATCGAACCCACGACCCCCGCACTGATAAGTCAGCACGCTACCAACTAGCCTACCGGGGCGCACTTCTCCACTTTTCTTCAACTTATTTTCATTATTTTAAGCTTACAACATTTTTTATACTAAAACTTTTTTTGATCACACTCTATGATTTAAAGGAATTGCTGTTATAAAATTAATTTATCTCTGACTTAAGAAAAACTGAAAATCTGAGAAAACAGAGTCATATATAACATGATTAAGTCATATCTGACTTTAGCTGGTGTCACATTACGGCTTATATCATTATATACAAATATATCTGATAATACTTTGTTGATATAAACATCATATATATATGCTAAGAATATGCTAAGAATATCTGATAATTTTGTTGAGAGAATTTTTTATATGGTAATTGATATTATTATATGTCTCCAAATCTACCTCCATATATAAATAACTACATAGGCCATAGAATAATCCAAATATATGTAGTGATCGATATGACTATATATGGTCTTATTAAACTATATATGACGCCATACTGAAGGTATTTTACTTATAATTTGATATAGCATTAAATATAATCCCATAAATATTTTGATAAAGCTCAATATTAAATTAAGTTATCTTCAAGTTAAGACTTTATTACATATGTCTTCACATGTACCCATATTGATTTTATAACGAAATCAATTGCAAGTGATTTCTTCTATATAATTTCAAATAAAAAAAATGTGTACATATTATAAGACAATACTAATTAATTACAAATTTTTGAAATACTAAACTTGTTCTTGATAATTTTTAAAGATTTCGTTGTTTAATTAAAAAAAAATTGGGTCTTTAAAATTGTTGATTTCTATAAACTGTAATTTTCTATTCAAATACTTTTAAGCATAATTTAAAGTTACAAAAATCATACCTACTATCGGCGAAAATTTTATAAAATCAGATATATTTATATCTAATTAGATATAATTTAATGTCCAGGATATGGACAAATCTCGTATAAAATTGTATCAAATTATATCTAATTCGATATAATTAAATACATGTAGGTGACTCATTTTTCGGACCAATTTGTATGTGTTTATATATGGGAACTTATCAAGTAAGATATAATTATATTAGACTCCATATTAAAAATGTTACCCGGGAGACTTATTATTATAAAAAATAACCAGGTAGTGTAAGATATTTTACACACAAAAAATTTGATTTAATCTGGATAATTTTATAATTTATGTTTCGAGTGGGATCCCGGGAATTTCAAAAAAAGAAAGTGAAAAAGTGCGGCATTTTGTATTCCCTACTTCCGACACATAATTTTTAATTAATGGCACGCTTAATATGAATATTTAAAAAAAATTTTAAATCGGACTAACGGTTTTCGAGATATTGCAACCTGATTTTTATTAAAAATGGAGTTTTATTCCTCCATTCTACAATTTTTTTAAAATTTATCCTATATTTTTATGTTTTTGAATTAGCAAATTAGACAAAATTACTTATTATTTGAACATAATTATATCAATTTCAGTTGAAGAATAACTTGTAAATTTACCTACAAATTGCTCCGAAAAACATAAAATTTCCATAGCAAAATTGTTATGATTTTCAGTTTATACACAAGATTATTTAAGGAATATTTAGTTTAACTTTTGATTTTTATTAATTAATGTTTTGATTGTTGTAGTGCCAAAGTTAACGCTTTGAGGACGAATGGTTGATTAATGTCCCATTTTTATTTTTTGTTGTATTATCTACAATTTGAAACCGATTTTTCCGAGTGTTATGTGTATTGACAAAGGATAGATGTAGTTTTCAGGTCATAACAACCACTTGGACCAATATGGTCTTAGAGCAGGATAGGGTGACCCCAAAGTTTAAAAATATGAATATTTTTTTTTATCAATTTTAGTACATTTTTTCTTGGACGCTATTGGACATATGGGATCGTAATTTTGGTAGGGCATGGTCCAATCCTTTGAGTTGCCAGAAACAATGAGATATTTGGAATTGATTTATTCCATCTCCTACAGGACACTCATACAATATGGGACATATTGCTAGTCAAAGCTAAAAAAGAGGAGGTTTTTGTTCAGTTTTTTTTTTTTATTTTTTGTTCGTACGGAAATGTAAGCAATTTTCGTTTGATTTCATTTAAAAAAAAGTGATATTTATACATTTTTATCTCCTGATTCCAAATCTTTATTTGTGTATACCTTCACAATTTTGATATATCGTATAAAAAGGATATTTTAGGACTACATTCAAAACTGGATATACGACTCACGCTATTTAAAAAATGTATACGTATTCGTGTTACGTATAGCAAAATAAGTAAAAACCATGTGCTATATGACGTAAACAATATAATTGAAATAAACTCGACACTTCCATGGCTATTACTAGGGTAGTTTTGGACGTTGAAGACCAATGGGCTATATATATCCCATGGGTTTTTTCATAGAAGGAGTTGGAAAAAAATATTTTTGACGACACTTTTCTTTGGAAATATTGGGTTCGGTCGTGAAATGGTTAAGAAAAGTCGGATATCTTAACTCTTTATCGACCTGCACACAAAAAATCTGATATATGGAAAAAAATAAAAATTAATTTTAAAAAATATATTTTGTGTAAAAATATATTTTGTTTTCTGTAATTTCGGACATAATTATGATCAGATGGAAGCGTGTTTTATAAAATGCTAAGATAAATTTTAAAAAAATTTCTAAAATAGAGGAAAAAGACTAAATTTTTAGTGAAAATCACATTGCAATATCTCGAAAACTTTTAGTCCGATAACAGAAATGTTAAAATATTCGTATTCAGCATGCCAAAATTAATGAAAAAAAAAAAACATATTTATATTAAAGCAATTTAAGAAAAATGTTCAAAAATCGGAAACTTTGTTAGCCTGGCACCACGGGTTGAAGCTATCCACTTTTTTTTTGTCAAATTTGCCCCAAATATCTATTAGACCTTACACTATAATAATTTAAACAATAAACTGAAATTTTTCAAAATAAAGTTTTTCATCTTACAAAAAAATGCAGTTCTAATAGCCATATCTAACAATCTACTAAATATGTTTGTAGAGTAGTCATTAACTGTTCATTTCGAACTTAATGGAATCTTGTAAAATGTGTCTTAAATAATCCTTGCGGCACTGTGTAATTCATAAAGTATTAAAGAAACAGAGAAATAAAATAAAACAAAACATAAAGTGTTAATTGTCTAAAAAAAAAAAACAAAATTAATGTGAACTACATGTTAACACAAAAATTTTAATAAAATTATTTAAATTAGTCAGTCTCATATAAATATAAACTTCCCAGTGTAGAAACGGTAATGACCAGTTATGACGCCCGCTTACTCTCTGCATTACTTTAACACATAGAAATAATTCTGTAAAAATAGCAAAAAAAAAACTTCTAAAAAATAATTAAAAATGATCTTGCATAAAAAACTGCTAAAATTAACAGATTTGTTTACTAAATATTAGTAATATAAGAATAGCAAGACTAAATCTATTGAATTTACAAATATTCAGTAATATATCAGCAAAAAATTTTCTAAATATTAGTAGACAAAAATCATAAAAAATGTAGTTTTTAGTTTTTTTTTTTTAAATTAAAATTTTTTTGAACAATTAGCATACCACGGCTCTTCTCAACAAACACTGTTTGTTGGAATATATGTTGTTTGTACAAATTGTAATACAACAAACACAACTACAAAGTATATAGACATGTAAACTTGTTGTTTTTCAAAAGGATCAGGCAGTTTATAGACTAACGCAGACAACAAAATTCTCATAGAGTTTAATTTGTCTGTTATATGTTATGTGTCGGTTTGAGTTAAGACAATTATCTTTTTCTATTGCATACTACTGAAGATTTGGGTGATGCCAATGAAACAATTGTATTGTCTATCATGAAAATGATCAAAGTTTTTGAAAAGCAACAACTAAAATCTAGTATGACAATATCATATTAGATTTTTGGACTTGAGGTAGACAATGTCATATTAGATTTTTGGACTTGAAGTAGAACAATATTCTAACTAAAACTACAGTCATCGCTGTGTCGATCGTGGTTAAGAGGTGAGATTACGATGCATAGCTTGATGCTAAGGCAGTGAGTTCAAATCACAGTACGACACCAAAAAATAAAAAGTTTTTCATATAGAGCAAATTAACAATATAAAATACTTTGTTCAATTGACACATAAATTAACCACTGACGAGTCCCAGGAGGGGGACGAAACTGCGGCAGTCTGGTGTATCCCTTGTGTCCGTAAAAATTTTTCAATAAAAAATTTTTCAATATAAATGTTTTCTTCTTCTTCTTCCTGTAAAGAGACTAACTAAAGTAATATTCTACAGTAATTAATATAAAAATTAATTACGATTGTCATTATCTGACGGTTTGCAAAACACTTTCTAACATGAAAACTAATTAATTTTTTAATTACAAGCGTTTTAAAATTGTCCATTTACTGAATTGGCATATGTTATTAGGCCGATTATAATTGTTGATGGCATATTTTTTTTTTTTTTTTTTTAAAACATAGTGCGCCCCGGTAGGCTAGTTGGTAGCGTGCTGGCTTATCAGTGCGGGGGTCGTGGGTTCGATTCCCACCAGAGGCACTGGTCTGTTTTCGCTACAACGCGCCGAAGGCCATAGTAGCTAGTGCTCGGTTAGGGTAATAGTATATAATTTGTAATTATATGATTATTAATTGGTAAAAATTTTTTTTTAAGTTTTTTTTTTTTTAATGCGAAAAAGTCTGCCCATATGAAAGCAACAATCTGAAATTTTTTAGCAAAACTGTTGATTTTAGCAAAATTACCTGTTATTTGCATTCTACTAAATTTGAGGTAAATATAGCAATATAATTTGTTGATATTACAGTTTTTCTTTGCTGTTTTGAGTCTGCAAATATTTAGTAAAAGTTTTTGCTAAATTTACAGAGTAAAATGCTATTTTTAATTAACTAAAATTCTCATCGAATATAACAAAAATTTTGTAAAGTTAACAGATTTATTTTTGCTGGTCTTATTTTATTAATATTTAGCAAAAAACGAGTTTGATATAATTTTTATTAAAAATAAAAATTATGTTTTTTTCGACCTTTAATTGTGCAATGAAAATGAAAATTATTCAAGTTCGAGGCCATACTCTATATTTCTTTATTAGGATATTGTCCTAACAAATAATCTATAGAGTTTTTTGTTTTCAAATTTTTTATTTAACCCTTCCTTAAGAATGTGTTGGTAGATCTATTTCGGGAATTTTCTAGGTTCCTATCATCAGAACACGTTTGAAAGCGGTTACAATCCCATGCCAAACATCAAACATTCATATAAACTAGTTTACTCACTATATGAGAACTAATATATGAGCTTGAAGTTAAAGATTATAACCATTGATCAAAAAATAAATTGAAAACTTGTTTTTTTACAGTTATAATGTTATGTGCAAGGTCCACCTCTGGTGGATATTCAATACACGTTTTTTGTTTTTCTCTCCTTGGCAGTTTTTTCTGCAAGGTAATTTATAACTAATTTTTAGTAGCTTTTTCTAAATACTAGTTTTACAGGTTTATTTCTATGAGTGTAGTTAATTGTTCAATCATTTCAATATAAAAATAACACGTTACCCATAAGTACTTATGTTTATCATTATTGTAAATATAAAGTAATGATCTTGACATTTTCAAAAAAATCTATTTTTAAAGTCATTATTTTTTCATTTCTAGTAAGTACATGTATAACTACTCATTTTTGAATATTTGTAAGCTGAAAAGTAATGTCATTTTCTGCAAGCAAGTCATTTATGTTTTCATTTATCAAGTATGATATGTGAAGATAGCTCAGACGGTTGACTGATAGACAACCTGAAGGCCCGGGTTCGAATCCCGTTTATGGGCACATTTTATTAAATAACAAATTTTCAATAAAAAAATATTTTTTTTTTTAATTTATTTCTAGACTCATTATTTTTGTTTATACTGGTATGCTTATTAGTAACCAATTATTTTTCTACTTTTTGTAGCGTGTTTAGTAATGATATGTCATTATTTTGGGCCACATCCCCATATAAAAGTAATGAGTTTTGTAATGACAATTGTAAGTACTTGCCATTACCAAATATGTACTTATATAACCACTTATATGGTAATACTTTTCTACACTGGGTTGTAAAAGATCACAGCTTTAAAACTTAATCACCATTATTTGTTTTAATTTCGCTACAAGTTAAGAGGCGTTTAAAACAATATGAAACAACAACAAAAACTTGATTTTTTTTTTGCATTATTTAATTTAGTAAATCGTTAAAAAACAAAATCATTTTTTAATCACAATTTATGAAAATAATAAAAAAAAACTTTTTAACGATAAAATCTTATTTTTTTTGTTTTTGCATTTAGCCATTTAATATGTAATTCTCGGTGTATATTCAGAATGCATTTTGAAATCTACAAATTAATATGGAAGATATTAGAAATACGAAAAAAAAAAACGAAAAAAACGTAACGTCGAATTAAGATATTGCGTGTGGTTGATTGCATCTACTTTGGAATACTACACATTCATTCCTACTTTTAACAAATGCAACATTCAAATGCAATTATTAATTGTTGCTATTATTTACATTCAAAATACATACTTGATTGTATTTTTGTTTTCTGTGTACCCTACATTTTAGTTTGGATTGTAAATTTATGTTAATGTTTGTAACATCATTCAAGATACTAGGCCGTTCCTATAAAAGTTTTTTTATTAGGATATTGTCCTAACAAATAATCTATAGAGTTTTTGTTTTCAAATTTATTCTTTGAAATTCTTTCAAATTTATTTCCCGAAATATATCTATCAACACATTCCTGAAAGGGTCAAAGAATAAATTTGAAACCAAAAACTCTATAGATTATTTGTTAGGACAATATCCTAATAAAGAAATATAGAGTATGGCCTTAAACTTGAATAATTTTCATTTTCATTGCACAATTAAAGGTCGAAAAAACATAATTTTTATTTTTAATAAAAATTATATCAAACTAGTTTTTTATAATTCTTTTTTTAAATTGTATATTAGAGTTCATTACGAAAATTTGATTTTGGTATAGGATTTTTTTTATGGTTTTTGCATAAATAAAAAATGTGGTAATGTATTTTTAAAATTTCAACTTCTTCCGCAAGGAAGCCAAAATCGCCGATTTAGGGTCCCTTTTACGACAGAGCAAAATTGGAAGTATTTATATGAAATTTGAATCTCAACATTCAATTCCACGACGCCAAAAATTATTTAAAAAAAACGTTTTTTTCCAGTTTTCAAAGTGGAGCGTTTATGCAGTAGAGCGGATAGAAAACTCTAATTTTTTCAAAAACTTTTAAAAATAATTTTTTTATTCACACACAATAAAAATGTATCAACAACGAAGAATAATGGTATAACAATTTTCGATATATCGCGAAACCCTAAAAAGTTATTAAGGCATTAATTTTGTAAAAAAAAATACCCGACGAAAAAATTTCCGATATAATCATATAAATAAATTATGACATATAACTAAACATCATATCACTTCTCATCTGATCCGAAAAATAGCATATATAAGCTGATCTAATGTTATCTCATGCGATATAATCTCATATAGTTTGTTTCGAAAAATGTGTCTACCAAATATGATCAAATTAAATATAACTTGATACAATTTCATCTAATAAAATTTTTAATTTAAAACTTAAAAAAAAACATTTAAAATGTTTTAGAGGCCAATACTTTTTATTTTTATTCAATTAATTGTAATTCATTTATAAAGCATATAAATATTAATTTTAAAAAATAATGTCAAATTTAAAAATGCATGCTTTTTATGAACTTAAAGCTGGAACATATAATAAATTCAAAACTCCAGGTAAACAAACAAAAACAACACTACCCAGGCCATATTCGCGAGAGTTTCCAAAAATCTCGTCTTAGCAGACTTTCATAAAATACCGTTACAGAAATAATTGAAATGCCGTTTTCCGTAAAATACCGTTACCGATATAACTAAAATACTAATATCCTTAAAATACCGCTACCGAAATAATTAAAATACCGTTAACGAAATAATTTAAATAGTTATCTTTAAAATACCGTTACCGAAATAATCTGACTAAATCATAGAAAATAAGTGCTGTAAATAGATATATATTTCCTCGAAGCTTGATCCTAAACTAGCTAGTCATTAGAATACGGACATAATGGGGCTAAAATTATCGATGTGTATTGACATTACCTGAGTAACTTAAATAACGTTATACGTAAAATACCGTTACCGAAATAACGGAAAACCCGTTAAAGCTAAAAATAACTACCGAAATAAGTAAAATACCTTAAAAAAACCGTTACCGAAATAACTAAAATATCGTTACCACTAAAATACCGTTACCGAAATAAACGAAAATATCGTTACCCTTACACTCTAAAACCACCATGTAAGTTTACTGCTATTGAGTTTGTAAAGTTTTATGTAAAAAGACACACAATGCTTGTTATTAAACATAATATGTTTAAAAATTCAATTTACACACTTTTTCTTTAGAATTAGTCACATAATATAAGAAATTGTATGTCTATAAACATGTTTCCAAATTTATAAACACATATTAAAGAGAATTAAACATTTAATATGGTAAATTTTAATTTGCGTATAGTAAATTGTAAATTTAATGTGTAACTAAGAAATGTCAATTCTTTTCATATTTTTGTAAAAACTAAAATAGGCAGAGACGCACATATTTGCCAATAAACTAATAAAATAATACCGAAATTCAGAGGGGACAACGATCTATTTCCATTGTAATTTATAAAACCGAAATTGATGTTTAGGTGGAAAGTAACTTTTCATTATTTGCTAAGAAATACATATGCAACCATGTATTTTTTTTTCCTTTAGCTTAATATTTTGAAATGATTGTTCTTATGGCAAAAGGATATAAAGTATTATGATCACGGTTTGGTAATGGGTGCAATTGGTTTTGGTGCTAAATGCAGAAATAACGATTTACAAAAAAAATGGATGACACCATATAGAAACTCCTAAAAATTGTGAGGTTGAAGATGGACTGCATTTATCTGGGTTAGATTTAGCTTTTGTTATTTGCTTTCATATCCAGGGTATCTGAGGATGGTTTTCTAACAAATTCCCATATAATGAAGATCTTTTCTAAAGAATCACCCTCGCCTTTTGAAAAAAACATTTCAATGGTGTAGATTAAACCATATCTTATAAAAATGGGTCTTGAAAACTTTTTCCGAGGATGGTGTCTAACAAATCCCCAGATAACGAGGATCGTTTCTATTTTTTAACAAAAAAAATCCTTAGATGATGAAGATTTTATCCAATAAAAAATGTTCAAATTCTCAGGATTTATTATAAAGAAAAACACTTCGATTATGTATATTATACCGTATCTTATAAAAACGGATCCTGAAGACTGAAGATTCTGAAATTTGTCTCAATATAAAATCCTGTGGATTGTAAAGCCATTTTTTTGGAGAAAATCTGAGGAATTTTTTTGTATAGAAAACTCTTATATGGTAATATATAAAAAGTTTTCCATAAAATTTCAACAGTTATTTAAAAAGTTTATCGGTAAACTTGTTTCAATGGATTATACAGTTAAATTATCAAAGAAATTTATTTTTTAACTTTCTCTCTGTTATTCAATAAACAAAATAACAAACAACGGACTTTTCTATTTAAAACAAAAAGTTATTATATTATAATGAGTATTGAGAAAACGAAAACAATCTATTGTTTTTACCGATTTGGTCAATTAATTTTTCAACAGTTGAAAATAAACTAAAAAATACAATTGTTTTAAACGAAAAGAAAGTAGTCCTTTTTTTAACTGATTTTCAGTTAATTTAATATGTATATTCAGTAGTGTTTAAGGAAAAAATATTGTGAGTGTAAAAACACTCAGATTCTGAGGTTCTTTTCTTTAGAAAACCCCTCAGATTTATATAACTTTTTCCATTGGAAAAACCTTGAAACTCTGAGGAATTTTGATAGAGGAAACCCCTCAGATGCTGAGGTGTTTTTCCTTAAGAAAACTAATTAAATTCAGATGAGATTTTCCTTTAGAAAAATCTTCAGATTCTGACGACTTATTCCATAGAAAATCCAACAAATCTTTTCTTTACAAATACCTTTAAATCCAAAAGACTTTTTCTTTGGAAAACTTCTAACATTCTAAAAACTTTTAATCTTTATATTGTAAATCTTATATACCTAGAATCTGAGGACTTTTGCTATTGTGAAAAAATCTCCGAAAATTTGTGTTTTTTTGTGGAAAGAATTCTCAGATATCGTATTTATCATTCTCGGTGTACGTTTTATTATTTATTATGGTTATCTTTTTTCAGGAATTTATTTTGTTAATAACAATATGAATTTTTGAATGCATTTGGTTTTATTTTAAGGGACTAATGTGCAGTATTTAATAAAAACATATTCATAGTATATTTAGGCATTTTTAAGCGTGTTATTAGACATCTTATGCGGAGTTTTATACATTTAGTACAGTTTTTTTTAAACAAAAACAATTTAAATTTCAACAAATTGAAATGTTGCTGAACCTTTTTGATACAATTAAAAACATACTTCTAAACACATTGTGTTTATTGTTTTTAAACACAATGTGTTTATATATTTTGATTTTACGCAATGTGTTTATTTTTGCCTAACTTATAGTAGGTAACAAGTTACCTACATTTAAAAGAGTAGATTTCAACAAAATTTTATTAAAGTGTACCGCTAGTAAGTTTATGAAAACTATTATTTCATTAGTCATTTCAATAGATTTTGTTACGATTTTTGCAAAGGTGAGAGATATCTCTCATTTTTAGACTATATAAGTTATTATTCGATTTTAACAAGTCTTACCATATATGCAGGCTTGGATCTTATACTTTTTAATACCAATTTTAAAAACAACACAGATTACAGAAAAATTGCACAAATGTAAAAACGCTGTTTATTCGCAAATATTTTAAAAACTACATCGATTTTTATCACATTATTAAAAAAAAAATGGTAAAATTTTGTGACCTCTTTTAGTCCTGTTAAAATTTTTATTAAAAAAAGTTCGAAAAAATTCCATTAATTTAAAGAAACGTTTTTATGACATTATGAACAAATCTTAAGAAAATTTAATGAAAAAATTAATAACATTAATGAAATTTCATTCAGTTAATGAAATTTTTCATTAAATCAATGAAATTCGGGACATCCTAATGAACAGTCTTTTAGTTTTAAGTTTTCAAAATTAAATTTATGGCTACTTTAATTAACTTGTCGAAGTTATAAATATTTTATAGTTTAATACATACATATAGATTAATGTCAATTTGTTAAGTTATATTGCATTTATATATTCTTTTAATTTAAATAGAATTATTAACGTTTTTAATATTTGTAATGTAAATTTTACATTTGCATATTAAATGTACAATGTATTAACTATTTCTAGTATTAGCTAAATTGAAAAAATTATTTTAAATAGTTTTTGTTGAATATATTTTCTCAGGATTTATGAAATGGGAATGCGTTTGAGACATACACTTACAAGGGAGGTATGCCGAGCCGAACCTGCAGATCTTAATGAACTTCTGATATGTTGTAGAGAATAAGTATTTAACGGACTCGTGTTTTTTTCTAGCTTCCCAATCACATTTGTAGGCGTTACTAAGTGGGGTCAAAAATGACCCTCTATTTACGTTTTTTTTAGTACATATCAGGTTGTCTCATTTAAAGTAACTATATACAAATTTGGTACAAAATAAAAGCCGTTTTCAAGACACATTCACTGCTGTACAAAATATCTCTGAAGATTTTTAAGTATTTTTTTATTCAAAAAAATGTTGTTAAATCTAGCGTTTTATAAAGTGATTGTAAAGGGTGTTTTTTATACAGGTTTAGAATTCCAAGTTGGCACCACTTTCTAACTATCGGCAATTTTGTCAGCTGTCAAGTGATTTATGTTTAGTTTGGTTTGGCATATCAACATGAATAGACTGACACCTGAACAATAATTCCAAATTGTGCAAATTTATTTTGAAAATCATATTTCTGTTCGAAATACGTATCGCGAACTACGTCCATTTTACGGTCAACTTAATCGTCCATCAGAGCAATTTCGGTTTTGAATTACTATGGTACGTTTTCGCACCACGTTTACTCTAAATTATAATATGCATCCACCGAGACGTCGTACAGTGTGTACAGAAGAAGTCATTGCTGCTGTAGGGCGTAGCGTAGAGGAAGACCCCAATCAGTCTATCCATCAATGGTGACCGCTATAGAGCCATGATTACTGACTTTTTAGTTCATCAATTGAACAACCATGATGTGCAGGAGCTGTGGTTTCAACAATACTGCGCAACATGTAACACAGCACGTGCCACAATTGATTTATTGAAGGAAACGTTTGGTAACAGCATATTTTCACGTTTCGGACCCGTAAATTGGCCTTCAAGATCGTGCGTTTTAACGCCGCTGGACTATTTTCTGTGGGGATATGTGATGTCGCTAGTCTACTCCGATAAGCCCGTAACCACATTATTGCCAATATACGGTCACAAATGTTGGAAAAATTCATCGAAAATTGGAGCCCCAGATTAGACTACGTCCGAGCCAGCCGTGGAGGTCATATGCCAGAAGTCATATTTAAATTATAATGCCAGAAAATTATCTTTCGAATAAAGTAAATGTCAATGTTAATTTAAAAAATGCATCTTTGTTTTATTCCATTTAAAAGTTATATACCTCTATAAAAACACCCTTTAGTTGTATTAAGCTAAAAATAATGCATAACAATGCCTATTGATTTTTATTGGGTAGGTATCTGAGTTTTTTCCGATATTCTAACTCGTTTGGTTTATATGCGACTTTTCCCGAAGAACCCTTTTCAACTATATTTCAAATAATAGAAAAATGTGGCAACTCTGGTTGCATTTATTGGCAATATGGGTATCAACATTTTTGCTTTCTTGAATACTTTAATCATGTATTAAAATAGATATAGATTTAGCTAATTAAAGACAAGTTTTCAAACTAGAGTTCATTATTTTTAACCCACCTTTTTAACCTTCAAACGTAAGATTGGGCTGCTAAAAACAAATACGTCTATCTTTTTTGTGCTACTTTACTCCTTTACTCCAAAGTTCATTAAAATCCGCGAATTCGGGTCGTAATACCTCCCTTGTTAGTATTTCGCACCTGCTTCACTCAGTGTGCTAAAGCTTTTTTTTTATAAACTTTATTAGTTTAAAACATTTTGAGAATACTCGTATATTAACCCTGCTCTAGCTGGATGGCAAATTAAAAAACAAACCTAAAACTAATATTTTTAAATATTTATTTGCCATTTCAACGTCTGTTGATCTCTAATATAACAATATATACACACGCAAGTAAATGAATTTTAAAATATCTATTTTAAAATTTCAGGTGTTGCATGTATGGTAGTATGGTATGTGTGTATCCATCTGTACATGTGTATGTTGTATGTAAATGCAAATTTCCATTTCCGTTAATAGGTCTATGAAGAAAACTGCCAAGTATCAAGTGTTTTGATTAGGTACATTTCTATAATACATTAAAAAAAAAACAAAAAGACATTTTAGTTTAAAACAATTGAAATTCAATTTTGAAAAAAGAAAATAAATGGACTTGCTTGATCCACTATGACATGCAAATAACTGAGCTGTTTTGTTTTTTTTTTTTCATTTGTATAATGATTTTGTACAGGTTTAACCCCAAAACCAAAACCACCGATACCCATATACACTATAGGACAAAATAAAAACAAAAATTTAAACTTAAGTTTTTTTTAGCCATATATCATTTTAAGATTTAACAACTAATCGAAATCTGTAGACAAATTTTCCAAAATGCTTCACACAAACACAAAAAAATCGTTGCCAAGGAACTAGGAGCATTTCAACTAATAAAGTTTTTTCACATAAATTATTCAATAATTAAGCAGAAAAAAGTAAAAACTTGGTAAAATGTTACTAGTATAACGCATAACTTTTGTAAATAAACTTTTTAAGTTGAAATGCTCCTAATTACTTGTCAAAGATTTTTTTGTGTGTAGGCTGATATTATCCTAAACGGCACGCATACTGCCAAAGTTTATATCAATAAACTTATACGCAAAAAATTTCACAGTTATGGTATGCTAAAATCAATTTAGTAAAATTTCAACCGGTTCAGATATGCCAAAATTTATAATTTTTTTACAATTTAATGGTTGTTTTTGTCCTATACTGTACATTAAACAAACACAAAACTGAAAGACACGAATATAACGAATGGAAACCGTATTTTTGTATTGAAACTCATAAATATTTCATTATTTAATGGCAAAAATATATATAAAAAAAACATTAAATTTAGTAAATATTGTCTTTTTTACTGAATATTATTAAAGTTTCGTCATTTTACTTTAGATTTTATTTCAAATATATATTGTCTTGTATGCGAGTACATAAATTAATATGCTTAACTTAACTATTTATTTATATTCTGACGCAAAATAGTGATTATATAGTGGAAAAGATAATATTAATATATTTAAATTAAACAGTGAAAGCTCTATTTAAAAGAAATTATATAAAGTAGCTGGTTACTCGTAGAGAAAAAGAATCATATTGCAATTGAAATATGAACTAATCATAATATGATCCTAATGGTTATAATATTATTATTAAAATGCTTTTAAAAAAATAGCAGTTAGTTTCCTATATTTTTATCTGAATTTTCACTCTTTTTGTCCTAACCATTCAGTAACCACAGTAGATGATGTGATATCTTCGCCTCCAGTAATTCCTTCGTGAGTTACTTGAGCAAGCTGTCATGCAGAGTATTAGTTAGTGCACGCTTGCCAAAGAAAGGCTTTGTTCTGTTTGGGTTATGCAACAGACAGGAACCGAGATTTCTTATTAGTACTCAAGGTGGTCCGTCCACTTTGATCTCATCTCTTTATCCGATATTTACGGATTTGGTCAAGGGATTCCAAACGATTGCTTACACATTTAAATCTTATCGTACGGGCTTCCGAAACGACAAAACAACTCGCGAAGATGTTAAGGATGGTGAATCTACACTGCATTGCAAAACTATAACTACACATTACCCAGGAAAAAAAAACACATTACCAAAACAAGGCATTGCCATATAATCGCTTACGTTTCTGATTGCCAAATTTCTGAACTGCATTACCAAACACATTGCAATGAGTCAGTAAAAAAAGGAAACAGTTGTGTAACCACCCAGCAAAAAATTTCCAAAAAGGTAAGCGGGTTTTTAATCAAGCATTTTGGGCAGAACGCATTCCTTACTAGATTACCTACTCGATTCTTTTAACAAGGCGTGAGACTAAAATAATTGATTCTTTAGAATTGATTATTTTATTTACCGAAGAACCATTTACTTTATATTTTTAAGAACTACATACATTTTTTAATAAAGAAATAGTTCCATTGTAAAACTACGAACTATTTACACAAAAAAAAAAATAAATAAATAGTTCCCTAGAAAAAATAAGAAGTACTTTCATTTAAAAAAAAGAAGTAGTTCCATAAGTAAATTCAACTTTTACTCACACGTGATTCTCAGTCAAGTCACTCAAATATAACGATCAAAACTCATACGGAAATAAAATCCTAAAAAGTGAAACATCGAATTGTTATGATAAAATGGGTTTGTCATAATTTTGGAGCTATAAACCACGAAAATATAAATTTTTCAAAAAAAAGTACGATTCAAAATTGAAAAACAAGATATGACTCACACACAATCACCCTCGAAAACTTGTTTTACACTCACTCACGATAATGTCAGTAATTTCAACTTCCACTCACAATTTTCTGCTCACGTGCGCTTCCCTAATTTATACCTAACCACAGTTTAACAAAATTGAGGCAACATGCAATTTCTGTTTTTAGTATTATTTTAATGCAAATAAAAATTTGTTTGAAAAAATATATAAAATAAATTCTTTAAAATTGCATAACTTCTAATTTTAAAATTAGGAACTACTTCCAATGACGTCCTTTTATTCAGAAAAAGATTATGATTACTCTTGATTACAAAAAGTTAACATATAAGTTAATAACATTGCTACTTTCTTTTAAGTAAATAATTACTTTGTTATTGAGTTCATGCTTTCTGGTTTAAATTTAAAGAATTGATTACAATACTACTTGCTTTTTTGACTCTATCGTTGGAATGAGTTTGGTATTGCAGTTACTAAATTTGGCAATGAGATATGTAAGCAAGTGTGGGCATCACCTTCTTTTTGGAATGTGTAATTTTTTCTTGGGCAATTCTTAAAGTAAGAAAGCGAACACATAATGGTTTTTTAAATATAATTAGTTCTTTTACGAGCTAACAAACTATTTGTAACTTATATTTGTGATAATTTTAGTTCAATTTGTAACCAATTACCATTTTGTTATAAAAACTCTTATTAGAACTAGTTACCCAATAAGAAATGAGAAATTATTATAATTAAAAAAATGCTCATTAATATTTTAGCCAAAAATACTTAGTTTTGTAATAAAAGAAGTGCTTCTTAAAAAAAATACTTAATAGAAGAACTCCTTATTTTTTTAACAAACGAAGTAGTTCTGAAAAAATAAGGTAACTGGTTCTTGTAAAGAAAAATATAATCAAATCTAAAGAATTAATTCTTTTCAGTCTCACGCCCTGTTAAAAGAATCAGGTTGGTAATCAGGTTGGGAAGGCATTCTAACCAAAATTCCTGATTACAAAACCGATTACCTTTTTGAAAATTTTTTGCTGGGTAGTTTCACTAAATTTCGTAATTTAAAAAATAGAAGAGTTTAAACGGCATTAATGTAAAACCAATGGAAAATTTATAATATTTAACAAAAAGGCAGATCATTTTCTTTTTATTTTACTATCTAAAAGGAATGACAAAAATAATTAGTGTTTCATAACTATAAATTTACAAAAATTTAAGAAACATATTTTATAGAAGCAATTTTAATAATGCATGAGGCGTATTTTTTTTTAATCTACTCGAAAATTCGATCTAACAGATTTATTTGAAGTTCTTCCGTTATACATCTCCGCGCATCAATAACTAAATCTTTTAGTTGAAAAACGCTTTGATATTGACGGTTTCCTGCGGGTTAATACTCCCCAAATAGTCTCAATGTGGTTTTGATCCGGAGAACATAAGGGCCATTCCAATATTCTTACTCGTATATTTTTTGATGATAGGCATTCCATCGTCTGACGACTTACATGTATTAAGGCACCAAACCATTAAGCATCCGCCTCCTAAATTTATTTTTGAGAAATGTTGTGGTTCTTTACGTAGGTCTGCCCAATAGCTGTTAAAACCATCTGGAAAGAAATTTATGTTTAAACAGTCCTACCAACAACAGCGATTATTAACTTACCTTTGTCCAGTTAGTTTGTAAATTGATTTTAGCAAACTCAAGTCGAGCAGTTTTGTGACCGGGTAATAACCTTGTCAAAGACATCAGCTTTTGGCGAGTAATTCTCTGGGAATCCCGTAAGAAAAACCCTACTTATGGTTGATTTGAACATATTCACCTTACATTCATCGATTATCTGATTGAGACTCTTCATTGTGTTGCCGGCACAGTTGATTAGATTTCTCTGCGTTTTTTTTTTGGCCGCCTGTTTTAGTTTGACCATAAGCACTCGAATTCTTTGCGAAATTTGTGACAACTACATATGAACGGTTTATTTTTCCAGCAATTTCCCCTTAACTTAAGCCACTTTTTGTCTTCGATATGAACCACGCGGCATTTTATTGCAAATTGATTCAAATTGCATAATAAATAAAATTAATTCTTAAATTTTTCATTATTTTCTATTCTTTTTTGTTTAGGGTAATATGTAATTATAGTTATGAAAAACTAGCAAACTATTACACAATTTTTCTCTTAAATCAATTAATGTCTTAAATTTTACACAATAAGAGATCAGTTATCACACTCTTAAAAACAGTTAGAAGTTTTTAAAAAAATGTTTGTAATATTAGAAAAAATAGCAAAAATCATTTGTAATTACAGTTGTGCAACGCCGTGTATAACCTTTTCCATATAACCCGCGCGATTTTATCAATTGCATAGATCTTTGAATGAAAAACGATACAGTAGTCAGTAATTCGCATCGAAACGCGAATGTCCAGTACGCGCAAATATACCCCTGACTCATCTTTGACCCGTCCGTGAAAAACGACAGCCTATCCATCGCAAATATGCATCGTCGGTATTCCAACCTCAAAAGTCCACAGGAAGATTTCGATCGGGGTTATGCAGACCCTATCGCCATTCTCATTCTTAGCGGATCCTAACTAACAAAATGTCTACATATTTGTTCTCGTAAATCTTCCTTAGGTTCTATAGTATGGGTTCTCTACTAAAGGCTGTGAAAAGCCCATCTTAAACTAACCAATAAGACTGGAAGATGTTAACAGTTCTTGGGTATAGAAGCCGGCATTGTATGGTTGAGCCTTTATGAAATGGTTGCAATATTAATTAGAAGCAAAGCCGACTAATGTCATAACAATTTTTAAAATACTTTAGAAAAGTCCATCAAATTAAAAAAATCAATTGTGTGTAAATATGAACTGAGCTAAAGTTTTTCAATATATCGATATGTCTAGAAACGTTCGATAAACTCAAGTTTAGTTGGTTGGTTTAAGCACAAGTAGAGTCAAGTGCGGCTCCGTTTTGAAAAACAACAATACCCGTTAGAAGTTATTATCTGGATAACTAAACCTAATCCGAAAAGTAGAAATGACGAATACAATAACCCATTCCTACGCCGGATATCACGGACAGACTGTCCTGTACATGATCGCAAAAAGATATGTGCTGGATGCTCTGTAAAGGCGGGGAATCTCCATCTGAAAACACTAACATGATCAGGTAACTTGAAAGAACCCTGTGTGTCGCATTCACCAGAGACAGTTGAGCATACACCGCAACCCTGATGAAATCCCGTGATTTTTAAGAATTCAATTTATTTTAAACTAAAAATTTAAATATTCTACATTTGCAATTTATAATTTAAAAAAAAATTTAGTGGAATATTTTAATTTCACCGCAACAGTTAACTTCACTTTTTATCTTAGACGTCGACTTTAAATTATACATTTCAATGAAATTAAAAAAATTATTCAATTATAAAAAATTTTCCAAAACACTTTCAATTATCAACTATTTTCCAAATGCCGTTTTTTGACCGAACTCGGTACACTGTTGATTACAATATTGATTTTTTAATTTTTATAGTTTTATATTTTTCGTGAACTTCTTTCATTATTTTAAGCCTAAAATTTTTTAAACTGAACTTTTTTTCAATCAAACTCCAACATTTGAAGGAATTCGCATTAAAAAATCAATTTCTCTCAGACTTAAGGACCCCTAAAAATTCTGAGTTGTAGTGTTATGTGTGCATTGATGTGCCTTTCCAGTGTCTTGAGCAGAAAATATGAGATACTGATTGGCTTGAAGCCCTGTGCAGCTTCATGAAAAATTTTGTCGGTCTTAGGTATAAACACTACTTTAACCACTCGTAGTTAAGAGAAATCAATCAGATCCGTAGCACTCTGTTGCATTATCAGAAGAATGCCATCCAGACCTGCCGATTTATATTTAGAGAAATGACCAGTTACCCAGGCTATTCCAATTATTTCATTCCCAACTTCATTGTATGTCCCCTCTCGATGCAGCTCTTTACACAAGTACGGTTAGAGTGACACTTTTCCAATTACACTACGCCTCCAATTGTCTTCGACATACCTACCGTTGGAAGCTTTACGCCTCTTCTTCTGCAGCTCCGAAAGCTCAGAACTCCACTTTGTAGGGAAATTTTTATTTGCTGTAGTCTGGGGGCCAGAAACTTTGAGCATCATATCTATGGTCCTCCTTATTAATCCTCACATCGACCTATGGTCCCTTACAGAGCTTCCTCTGAAGAAACCAATTAAACAGAGGCCAAATAACCTCCTATTATTTCTGAAGTATATTTTTCCCAAACTTGTAGGTTGACATTGCAAAGTATTTAGTTATAATCCGAGAAGGATCTCTTATCGGACACTCTAAGCAAAACTGAGTAATACATAGACAAATTTTTATGTAACTTTCATGTATTGTATGTTGTACGGAGTGCTTTAAAAACCCTTAACCAGCGAGTCCAGGTGCTCATCGGATAGAAAACCCCATGGTTGTATGTATCATTGCAAGAATGCTGCACGTTAAACTGCAAAAGCTTTAGAGTGCCCATCTTCGTCTGCTATATTGTGGGGTTCTTCGCGCTGCATGTTATGTAGCAGCTTGTAGCTGTCGTCGAATGCATCCTTCTCGTCAACACCTGGACGGAAATCCTTTACTTTGGCTTTCCTGATACCAAAGAATAGCATTCTCCAGTGCGTAGACACCCAAAATCACTTGGACATTGCTCATACTGTTGTTCTGTTGCTCATCGGCACGGATAATAAACCAGTAATTGGAATTTAATATTTTAAGCTAGCAGTCTGTGACTGTCCACATCCATTCTTGGTAACAAAATTCTGGCTCGGATCTAGAAGAAATTTCTGAAGCATAGATTACTAGACTTAATTTCTCTTAATTCAAGTTTTATACGTGTCCACTAAAAAAATTTTAAAAAATGTTTAACTAAAACAATAATAACACTGTATAACACAAAAAAAAATAACAAGGTTCCTACAGCGGATTCTGGTAGAGGGGACAAAAAAAAGAAATATATATACAGTAAAACCCGGTTAAGACGAACTCCGAGGGACCAAAACCATTAGTTCGTCTTAAGCGAGGTTCGTATTAAGCGGGTTTTTTTTTAACGATAAAAAATATGTATTTATTAAAACAAAAACAAGATTTTTACATTAATAAAAAATAAAAAATAAAATTAGCATTTCATGCATTCACAATTAAAAATTCAATTAAAATTCTTCATTAAAAAAAAAAAATATCTGTTATTTTTTTCTGAATGACTGAATTAACGATTTCATTCCTTATAAGTTTTTCTTTTACCAAAATATGATTGTCAGCTTCTTCGGCACACGATTTTGTTCGAATATATCACTTGACAAATTTTCAACATCGACAGGATTAACAATTTCCAATATTTCTTCACCTGATAAAGTATGTGACGTCAAAACATTAGCATCTATATCTAGAAAGTCATCCACGGATATGAAATTCATATTAGGTCTATCCATTAAACGGATAAAGAGTGTTCTAAACATGGTAATTTGTATGAAAACGAGTTTTGGGACTGCTTAAAACAGTTCGTAATAACCGAGGGTTCGTATTAACCGAGTTCGTATTAAAAGATGTATTTTATATTAAAATTGTTGCCAAAACGTCGGGACTTTTAAATTAGTTCGTATTAACCGAGGGTTCGTCTTAAACGAGTTCGTCTTAAGCGAGTTTTACTGTATATACCTGTATCGGCGTGTTACATCCTTTTTCATACAAACTAAAATAAGACGGATTTGTAGGACATTTTAGTGCTAATTGTGAATAAGTATGAAATTAACCATGACACGCATTTTAGGTTTTGACTTATTTCTCGCGCTCAAGTTGAATTTTGAGCTATGTTGTATTCAGAGACGTATTATAGAGTTTAATGACAAATATTTTTGTGGAACCTTTTAACCCGTTATATCCCCGTTTTTTTTCATGAAAGTGACAGAAAAGACCCGCACGTTGAGGAGTTAGAGGGTTAAATGTTCCACAAAAATCTTCCTCATAATTTTTTCTACATAAATCTGCTTAACACATTTTTACCTTAAATGTAAGGGTCACATGTTTTCTTATGCCGATTCACCATAAGAATTTTAACCCCACACCTCCCCTAAAATAAAATTCAGACGTAAACTTTCAAAACGCCGATAAACGTATATTTTTCCTGGATCGCCTCTTCTAAAATCCGTTGTCGAAACATTAATATA
>CM037855.1:48873752-48992678 GCA_021234595.1 Delia radicum | reverse complement strand
AATATTAGAAAAAGTTTGATTTTGTTGCACAGTGTAATGAATAATACAAAATTCGCACAACCGTTAGTAAAAACTTTACTTGCTAGCATACGGCCTTGCAAGGTCTTCTTATAATCAAATATGCCTGAATATATTTTGGTTAAGTTTATTTCTACAACTGAGTTCTAATAACTGATAAACCTTACTATAGATATATTGAAAATAGCAATTGGCCCAATCAATGTTCTGATTTTCTATAAGAATAATGTGGAATTTGAACTTTATGTCATAATTGATGATGACAAATAAAGTTTCAAAACAAAGAGATATATAAAAAAATTTGAACTGAAGAATAATACACTGAGAAATTTATCTGCATGAATCAATGAATTTTTTTCTGTGTGCAACATATTTATAGTAATTGTTGACTTTTCTTTCTTTTCTTTACAGATAATTGGTACAAAACAAATACTGGTACGTCAGAAGGTAGTTTATTAAAGATCGTACAACATCAACATCATCAGATGCCTAAAATACAGCATCATCACCCCCATTGGCCATCACATATACAGATTCTGCAATAATAGTATTTGTAGTAGTAATAATTTAAATTCTACAAATAACAGTTATAAATTCCTTAAACATCACAAATAATAACAATAATAATAATTCAACACCAACATCTCCCACCACACCAACACCACCCAATCAACAATAATACCATTAATATTAACAACAACAATATTATCACAATGGTCCTACAACACAACATACAACAACCGTTGTTGATATTATCGAACTTCCCATAGCTGTTGCTCAGGCTGCTGGAAAGCCACTACAAGAAGCCATCGGGAGGTATGTACCGTATACATGTGTAATCCATTAGAAAGAAGTTCAAATATTTCTACTAAAGACTGCTTCGAAAAAAGGTTACAGTTTGTATTCATCATAACTTTTGAAATGAAAATCTACAAACAAGATTTTGACACCAAATTAAACACAAAAATCGAAAAAATTATAAAATATTGGCGATTCGTTGAGATTCTTAGCGAATTGCGCTATTTTGTTAACGTTTTTCTTCAATATAAATCTTAAAACTAATATTTCTTTTGTCATATTTCGTTAATTTAATAATTTTTATGAGTTTGATATAATTTTTTTTAAAAATAAAAGTTATGTTTTTTTAACGTTAAATTGTGCAATAAAAATGAATACTTATAAAAATGAATTACTTACTTATCCCACTAAATGAGAACTAATATATGAGTTCGAAGTTAAAGTTATCACCATCGATCCAAAATATATTGAAAACTTGTTCGTTATGTGCAAGCTCAACCTTTTTTAGATATACAATACACGCTTTTGTTTCTATTCTCCTTTTTATTTTTACACTTGTTTTGTTTTTATTAAAAAACAATATGTAAAGGGGAAGTTAACTAAGACCATACTTTGTCTTTTTTACAAGTTTGATATGATTTTTATTAAAATAAAAATTATGTTTTTTCGACCTTTAATGTGCAATGAAAATGAAAATTATTCAACTCTATAGATTATTTGTTTAGAACAATATCCAAATAAAAAAATATAGATTATGGCCTCGAACTTGAAAAATATTTCATTTTAAATTTTTTATGATTTTCAATTATTTGAACTCCACATTTTAGGTATGTCGTAGTTAGATTTGTCGTAGTTCAGTTTGACAATATTTCAGAGTATTTTCCAAAAATATTTGTATTCTTTTGTTGCAATAACGAATCAAGGCGAAACTGAACAATAATAATACAATAATAAGGTATTTCTTATTTACAGAGAAACACCTAGAAAACAGGCTCGGGTTGTGTAGCAACCAATCAAATGGTTCTGTTGTTGCTATCGAACTTCTTGGCAGCTATCACCACCAAATTTCTGTTTGAGGCAATCGAAATTCTATGTCGTGCCAGAATTTCTTCAGCTTATCACAATCGAATAATTCGGTCACAACAACCGAAGCATTTGATTGGCAACAAATGCGGTTGGTATTTACTACCGAGTCTGTTTTTTTGTGTGAAGAATGTGTCATAAACATTCTTACAAGGTATGTTTTTTCAACCCGGACCGGCAAATCTTATTCTTAGAGAATACAAATTTAGGAGACACGTGTTTTTTTTTGGCTGCCCAATCTCATGTTTAGACGTTACTAAGTGGTTGTCAAAAATTACCCCATTTTACGTTTTTTTTTTCAGTTTATTTCGTTCTATTAAAAGTAACTATAGAAAAATTTGGAATCAAATGAAGGGATTTTTAAAGACAAATTTTGTCCGAAGATATTTTTGTTACTAAAAAAAAGTGTTTTGAGTAACATTAAATCTGGCGTTTTATTAAAGGAATATTAGTTGTATTAAGCTAAAAATAATACATAACAATACCTATTTAATGTAATCGAGGGGGTGTCTGAGCTTTTTGCCGATATTTGAAATCGTTCCTTTCCCTTAAATTTAAAATAATTAAAAAATGTGGAAACTCTGGGTCCACTATATAGGCAAGATGGGTATCAAAATTTTTATTTTCTTGAGTGCTTTAATCTTGCGCACAAATAAATACAGCTTTCGAAAAATTCAAGATAAGTTTTCATACAAAAACAAATGTGGGCGATGTGGTGTAATGGTTAGCGCGTTGGACTGTTACACAGATGGTCCCGGGTTCGATTCCCGGTGACGGCAACATCAATTTAGAAAAATAATATGTATGAGTTTCTATCCCTCATATGCATCGCAGCTCCCACCTTTGGTGTTCCCATAGCACTTAACCCCACCGAAGTAAAATAATGAATCAGGGCTATGAACCAAAAAGCTTCAATAAGTTCGCCAACTCTCCATCAGGTGGCGAGCAACAACTGTTCTAAGAATTATCAGCTCGCGCAATTACAGTGTTGGCATGTTTGAAGCCCTTCATCTTTCCCCACCTTTCATCTCTCCACTATCCAATTTTCCAAAGAAAGCAACACATTAATAAATAGGAAAAATTTCCTAAGTGCTGCTTCTCTTAAAAAAAAAAATGATTTTTTAACCCTACTTAGCCCTTAAACGTGAGATTAAGAAGGTAAAAAGCGCGTCTGTTATTTTTGGCTCTTTCTTTCCAACATACCCAAAGTTTATTAAAATTTGCGAGTTCGGGACGGGATACCTCCCTTGATAGTTTGAATAATTGTCCGTACTACGCAGGTGTCTTATAAGGCAAACGCAATTCCATCATTACTACAGTTTTATTGTAAGGGTTAGATTTTTTTATTAATACCTCAACATTTTTGTCTTTATGTATACAGTTTAGAATGTCGTTTAGTTATTCAGTTTAAAACAATAATCCATAAATATAGTGGAAGTCTGATTTTAGGAATGTATGCATGAATATCAAAATTGTTTCTTTAAAACTGGCCAATTTTGTAATAAGCTAATTCCACACTTACTGATTGATCTCTATGTCCAATCCCTGCAGCGATTGTAACTTTTATTAATAAGAGTAATATAAAGTTTCATTAAAATTTAAATTTTGGGTGTTTTTAGTCGATGTAAAAAATGTTATTGAAAATTTCATTGCCAAGGTGGAACATTTTTATTTTGAAATCTTTTTCATTTTCGTCGCTGGTTTGGTATCTAAAAAAACACTTTATAGCCAACCAGTTGAGGTTTTCGGGATTTGAATAAACCACTCTAACAGATTTATAACACAACTTTTAGTCCTTTTAGATTTCACCGTTTTATTTTCATACAGCTAACAGCAACCTCTGATTTTTGGTAAAAAGTGTTAAAACTGCGTTCCCTTTAGGTTCGAATTGAAAAAACATTTGTTTTAACACATCAAATTTTTAGACCTTTGTGCTTTATTTGGTATATGCATCTTGTTTGTAACTTATCATTTAAAGTAAGTTGTGATACAAATAAAATGTAAAAATTTTTTCGTAAACATTCTTTATCTTAAACGTAATTATAGTTAACTATTAAACAATTTTGCTTGTAGTTGCTACTTATTAAAAAATAGTTGAGTTTTTATTAACCCATTACTGTTCCATTTGTACCTTTAAAACGTCTAAATTGTGAAAAGCTGTTATAAATAGTTGACACAGAATTATTTAAAAAAAAAATAAATGTTTTTTGATGGGAAATTTTTCACAAATTATTAAAAATATTAAAAAGCCTAATCTTTTATATGATTGATATCATACAAACGATTTATCTTTTAAAAACAACTACCTGAGACTGACATTTATTGTCAGTCGCACTAAAGCGTAGTTTATATTTTATTTTTTGCTGCATCCTCAATTTATCAAAATATTGTTTTTGTTCAGCAGCATTTAAGAGTATTTTATTTTTACCTGCATCTTCAATTTTCAAATTACCAATATATCATTCATTCAGTAATTTTTTAAATTAGTTTATTTAATTTATTTATTGTTTTATTAATATTCACAATTTTTTTTATTGTTTTATTAGTATCGCAATTTGTATGGGCACATGCGTGCCTTTGTTTGATGTGTAGTGTACAAAATAAAAAATTAAATGAACGAAATCAATCTCGGTCACATTTTTTTAAGTCTTATAATGGTTGTGTTTTGTTTGTATGTATCTTTTCGTTTTCTGTACTCGTCCACACAAGATGCAACATCTACATTTAGTCTTTTTTTTTTTTTTTTTTTTATTAATTAATAATCATATAATTACGAATTATATACTATTACCCTAACCGAGCACTAGCTACTATGGCTTTTCGGCGCATTGTAGCGAAAACAGACCAGTTGCCTCTGGTGGGAATCGAATCCACGACCCCCGCACTAATAACCCAGCACGCTACCAACTAGCCTACCGGGGCGCACCTAGTCTTTTTATTTGTTCTCCATGCTATTAATGTGTTTATCAATTTTGGTAGCAACGAAAATTAGTTAAATGTTAGTTAAACATTAGTTAAAAGTTAGTTTTTCAGTAAAAGCGTTTAACTACAACTTTAGTTAAACGCGATGTCAGCGAAAAAATTGCCTGGAAGTTAATTAATATTTTAAATAGACGTTTAACAAAATTTTCAACTACGTTTTTTTTGAGGGCAGGGCTAAAATAGGTCGTTGGTTTTTAAATTTGACGATTTTTTTCACAAAAATTTATGATTTTTCTTTTTTACAAATTTGGTTGGTAGACATGGCGTACATTTTAAGGAAAATAAAAATGTTGGTAGTTTAGGTTTAAACCCAAATTTCAGTAAAAATAAATAATTTTGTTTTATTTTTGACTCAGCTTAATATACCGATATATTGGAAATGCAACCACAAATGTTTAAATATACAAAAGAGTGTTAAACTTTAAAAGAATAATAAAATATGCTTATCACAAAGATTAGATTAATATACCTACTGGATCCATACGTATTTCACGGGTTTTTTTGGTATTATCTCAAACATCCACAGAAACCAGTGTATAAGTGTTGCGTTTTTAATATGAACATTAATACAGGCGCGGATCAGGAAAATGTTTTGGGAGGGAAGTTAGTATTTTTTATTAACTTTTTTAATATTTTTTTTCATTTTTGTATTGAAAAATTTAATTTTGGATGTGAAATGTTTCACTTTTCCCGCGCCTGTTTAATCAATAGACTTTTGATGAAAAAAATCTTTAAAATTTCTAATTTTGATGATAGTTTAATTTTTTTTTATCAATTTTACTTATCAATTAATTATTTGCAAATCGTATTTTGTTTAATTTTAAGTCTTAATTTTTATTTATGACGTTTGACATAATACAAGATAATATGAAAATCTCAATTTTCTCTAAATTAAAGTTTACAATTATTTGAAAAAGCTAAAAAGTTATTTTTAAAAGTTATTCATATGTAAGTCAAACTTTCAATAATGCGGCCGGAATAAATGTATACAATTTTGACTACATTTCTACTTGTTTTTCAAAAAAATTACAGATCAATTTCAAAAAATACCAATTGTAATTTAAAAATTGCATTTGATTTAAAAAAAATACCAAATGTAATTCAAAAACATCGATTGTTATTTTAAAATTGTATTTGTTATTTAAATTATACCATGCTGTTAGTAAAAAACAAAATTTGTTTTTCTAAAAATAGCAATTGTAAATTAAAAAACCCCATTTGAAATTGAAAAAATAAAATGAGGTTTTTGAATTACAATTGCTATTTTTTAATTAAAAATATAATTGTTTGAATGCGATTCGAAAATTTGAAATTACATTTGTGAAATGCGAAACGCAACTTTTAAATTGTATTTGGTATTTTTTGAATAAAAGTGCAAATGGTGTAGTTATATTTGGCCAATCACTTGAAAGAATATATCACCTTAAGTCTAGTGATAAAAAAAATTAAAGAAAAGGAAAATTTTGAAATAACGACTTAAATGGAATTAGGAATTACTATGGCAAGGTCGTTTAAGTTTGAGTGTGTCATTACACACAGAAAAATAATGAGGCACACAGAGAAAAATATTTATGTCACCTTTTACTGCTAAAGGCAACTGAAAAAGTTAGTAAAACAACTACAAATGCAGTTAAAATTGTGAAAACCACTACAATGTAGTGAAAACAACTGACACTTAAGCTATTTCACCAATTATTAATTAACCGGTTAAAAATCAAAATCCATTTATGGACATTTATGAACTCATTGATTTTTTTTTTTTTTTTTTTTATAATTTAACCCAATACTCAGGGATGCCCCCTACTCATGCAGTGCATTGTATGATCAGGAAAATAAGAAATACCGTTATCCGTAAAATTACCGTTACCAATATAATGAAAACACCAATATCCTTAAAATATCATTATAACTGAAATATCGTTATCGCTAAAATACCGTTACCGAAATCATTTAAATCGCGTTATCCCTACATATCGTTACCGAAATAATTTGGCAAGGTAAGAAAAAATATAATCGCCGAAATATATGAATTTTCCCAAAGTTGGATCATCCACTAGTCTTTGGAATTCGGGCATAATGGGTCTAAAATTTTGGTGCACATTGATATTACCTGAAAAACTAAAATAACTTTACCCTTAAAATACCGTTACCGAAATAAAAGTAAAAACCGTTATACTAAAATGAACGTTACCGAAATATTAAAATAGCGTTACTGTTAAAATAACTTTAGCGAAATGAGTAAAAATACAGTTAACACTAAAAAACCATTGCAGAAATAACTGAAATATTGTTACCCCTAAAATACCGTTACCGAAATAAAAGAAAATAGCGTTACCCGCACTGGTCTTATCTGGGAAATATTTCATAAATAAAATATAAATTTGGATGCTAAATTGGCAATCCTGATTGGCATTTTTTATTTGCATTTTATTTCAATTATTACTTTTCCAATTGTCTCCGATTTCGATAAAATTTGGTGAGTATGTTTGGTGAACGCATGTTTTCAATACGATTATCAAAAACGGACAATTTTTTTTTTGGATATTTTTCAAATATACAATTTCAAGCTTTTAAAAAATTTTCTTCAACAAAATCGAAAAAAACGAGATTAAAACTTACGGAATTAAAATAAAAAACATTAAAAATATCCCTCCGTGCACTTGGAGAGGGCCACGATTTAATTTTTGCGTATTTCAGAAACTGCCAGTGGTACAAAGAAACTATAGCACCCACTTTCCAAGAAATGTAAATTAACTACTGGAAGAACACTTATTCAAGATGCTTTAACAGCGTTTCCAAAAAGCGTTTTTATCAGTATTTTGCTTTACAATTTCTGTTGTCTGCAGAAAAAATCATTGGCACAGAATGGCTGAGACCACTATGCTAACGTTGAGGAAAAGTGCTTCCACAGTGCTTTCCAGTCAGAAATTACCAACGCTTTTAAACAGACTGACTTTTTGTGTAATGATGTTATCATTTTGGAATGAGAGATCACTTGTGGCCAGTACTTGTACCATTTGCTAAAGTGCATTGCCCCGCGGTGGTCCGTTTGTCTTTTTCTGACTGGGAAGGCTTATTTGTTGTTATAAAATTAGCCACTTTAGTTTGTTGTTTTATTTTATTATCATTACTCAAGGTTGAAAAAAAAATTTTTTTTTGGACTTTATTAACCCATGTGGACCTGCGATTTCAAATGACCGTCAGAGCTTAGCTTACCAACTACTATTGAATTTTAAGCAACGTGATTTGAAATACATATTTAACGCAATGTGTGAAGCTTCTGTGGAAAATGTTTTTCCAAATAGAGCAACGTTAAGCCGTGCCATGTCTTATTGCGGGATTGTATATATATTTAAACAAAAATATCTAAACTCTTTTTCATTTTCCATACCAGTTTTACAGTTTTAATTAACGATTTCCGACACGAATTTTCTTTATCCTATTGCCACCAAATTTCATATATAATTTTTATATAGAAAGGAAAAAACCCGACTCATCCTTCCCCAAAAATCGCATATTGGCTTTAAAGAACGCCCCAATGTACAGGGATTTTTTAAACATAAATAAAATAGTCATCAAAAAAGATATCAATTAGTTGCTCTGATCCGTTTTAGTCAATGCTTGAGGAGGTTAGGATTACTTTGAAAGTTATCGCAACTAAATAAAATATTTGTAATTTAACTAACTATACAAATAATTGTAAATTTTATTAGATTACATGGAATATATGTACGTTTGTTGAACACAGATGATGTTGCAGATGCTTACTGATTAACTGCGATTAATTATAACCTACAGCACTTTTCAGCACAAGTTATCATGAGTATGTGATGATGGTTAGTATCAAAATAGATAAACCTTGTATTAAACCAATTGATGCTGAATTATTTGCTGAATTATTCAAGCAATGCCCATCTGCCTGTATTCCTATAAAAATCTTGCAATGAAATTACAGTTTATAAATTCCACACACGTAACGATAAAACATGGTTGAGGGGAACGATATTGGAAGAGCATCATACATTTTTGAATTTATGATTGCGACAACCATGTTACTATGGTTGTGGCAACCATCATAGCGTATCGTAGTATGATAAATAGATTACCATATGATGGTTCCAAATAGATCCCAATATTATCATATTATGGTTCTGGAAATTTTTTATGATTTATCATAATATGAGCCTTATAGAATTCTCCCACCATTCTTTTGAGGCTGTATTTAAAAGATATGCAAGTTTTTTTAGTATTATATGTATTTAATAATTAACACATTTAAATAAATTTAGGTTTTAAAATCATTTAAGTAATAAAATTGTAGTTTCGCTGAAGAAGAAAAGGTTTGTGAAATATTCACCCCTATTGTGAATAAAAGGGAAATGTTTGTTCCCATATAGTTTTCATTCCCCTCAAGTGAAAATTGGTATCGTGAATTTCCCCTGAAATTGAATCATGCTATTCACGAGTAAATGATAAGACAAAGGGATCAAATTTCGAGGGTAACTTTTATTCCTGATTGGAATTGAGTGAAAAGGGAAAACAATTCGAGGGAAAAAATATTCACGGTAGGGATGATTATGTCAGCAATATCTAATTACAGCATAAATCACGCATAAAAATATTGCAAAGAATACAATTTCACAATACATTTATAATGATCAAACCATGTTTGCAGCAATCATAACAAGACAAGAATTTCGTCATCATTTATTACCATATTATGATTATTTAGTACTACAGACTTAAAAGCACGTGCATTTTTCTTCCATATTTGTTTTCTTCAACAATATTTTTTTGCGTAATTACAAACAATTAAAAATAAAGCACTTTTTTAATCAATTTATACTTAATTTGTAAAACTTTTATGTCCATATAATAAAAATAGCTTTATTTAAGGGATGCGCGACAATTAAACTTTTGCCTAGACTTCCAGGGTAGACCGGGTTGAGACTACAAACTTATTCCTTCTTCCGTAAAACAAATCAGCATTACAATTAATACCACTAAGTGTTTGTTTATTTTTAAAGTCTTTTTGTTTAATAAAATTTAATTTATTGTGACTGACTGTTTCTCACAAATTCTTTTCACGAAATCTCTAACAAGAGTGGAAACTAAAAGAGCGAAGACGTTCATAAAAAAACCGACTGATCATCTTATAGTTGGCGCAACTATATGATTTTAGACATGCTATATTATGATATGCTATATTATGATTGTAGACAATATAATAACATGATAACTGAAAAGAAAGAGACATTTTTTACTAGAACATTATGAAAGCAACCATATTATTGGTGGAATATGATTGGTACAACAATAATTTAATTGAAACAACCATGTATGGATGTATTGAAAATAGTTTTGTGGCTTCAATCATATGGCAACCCACATTTTTTATCTGCATGCACTTAATACGGTTCAAACGCAGTACAAAAGGAAAATAAAAAAAACAGTTATTCTGCATTATTATAGGATTTATATTTTACAACCAGTTCTTTTTTATGGATTTTACCCTATTAGCAATATATGCTTTTCATTCAAACTATGTAAAACCTGTTGTACAACTTTTATAGAACTGGTTCTGGAACAGTGAATCTTTTCACTTTGACTACCACGAATTTATTCTAAAACTTGTTTCATTGAACCGGTGATAAAAGAACCTGTTTTTCTATAGGTAACCGGTTTCAAAATATTTTGCTGGGTATTGGGTTATGAATGTACAATTTTCAGAAATCATAAAATGTTCAGTCCAAGCCTCGGTAATAACCAAATTCCTAGATTAAGCGTCATCCCCAATATCTGCCATAACTTATAACTAATCTCTTATGAAGAAAGTTATAATTTTCTTCAAGCTCTTTAAAAGAGCTTATTAAAGCACTACTTGCAATTTATTTTGCTGGGATATTATTTTTAAGGAAAATTTATAAGCAAATTTTAGATTTTAATAAAAATTTGATTTAACTAAAATAACAACACTATATTGTGAAATATATTCAAAAAATAACTTGATGAAAATAATTAAATAATAAATACCTGATATATGTTTTTCAACATTTTTTCAATAATTTAAAAACTTGGATTTCATCCTTTAAAAAGGAATATAAATGATTAACATCGGTTGTACGGCTATGAAATACGAGCATTTAACTTTACAAGGGACTATTGGATTAAGATATTTAATCATGTTTGATGCAAAATGCTTGTAAAATATATTTTTGGCTTTTACCACGTTTATGGTTGTTAAATATGCATAGTATTATATATCGTTGGAAAGCTTTTTGAAATTCACGTAATAAAATCGAATTTATAATATATAGTTACATATAAAAAAACAAAAAAAAATCTGGAAAAACAGACGATATTCACAAAATTTGTCTCAGAACTAAGATATTTAAAATTATTTTTAAATAGCAGAAATCTATTTTCAAAAATATGAAGTTTGATACCCATCTGGCCTATGTTTTGTACATAGAGTTGACATTCTGTGGTAAAATATAGTGCTTCGGGAAACTTCTTCTAATTTCCAAACGAGCACGAATATCGAAACAATAAAAAATACGGGTGAAAAAAACTTAAGAGAGAATAATATACGGAAGTTTTGAACCCGACCCAACTATACACCATAGTACAAAACCCTCAAAAATGTATGTGTTTTTTCGAATACCACGAAATGCTGAGCATGCACGGACATGCTGCTTTATACTGGTGATGCGCCGTTTTTATTAGATACCAAATTTATGTAGCTTCTTTGTAAAAAATATGGTAAATAGTAAAAAACAGAAAATGCGGTAATTTTTTATCCCACTTTCTAACCCCTAAAAGTGAAATTTTACAGAAAAAAAAAATAATATTGGATTCTTTATTACATATCGAAATTTCAACGCAATTGGAGGGAACCCATGAACAGACTCTCCTTGTTAGTTTTTTTTTTTTTTTTTTTTTACTATAAAATTTTAATAAAACACAAATTGTTTTTCTCCTCATATCTTAGACGTTGCATCTGCAGTTTTTTTTTTTTTTAATAATAATTTTAATATTAAAAAGATGACATGTTAATAACTTTCATAAGAGAATTATTTTAATAGATTCTCTTAAACCAAAAACCTTGACATAATAATTAAATAACAAACATTAGTCAGTGTTAATACGCGTATACAGATGATAGATAGTAGAAAGACAGATGGGCGGACGGACTGACGGACAAATGGATAGGCAGATTTATTTGTTAACAAACAAATGAAATCAAAGTGATGATATTAAACAAATTGAATAAAGTGCATTGAAAATATATACAAATAACTAAAGATAATCCTAAAACAAAACCAACTTAATAAATCTATTAAAATATTTTTTTTTTCAATTTGTTGCTACAAAATACAACTCAAGTTTTCAAAACAAATGAAAAACGTTTGTTTGCCCTTAAATGCGAGTTAAATGTTTTAACTTACACTTCAAAAATATCAAAATAGTTTAACTTTGACGTAAGTTGTTTGAGAAATATTAAGTTTAACGGAATACGTTTCTGGCCATTCCCCAACGAAATGAAGACAAAACTTTATGAAAAATCCAGTTAACATTTAATTTTGAATTGTCCGGTTTGAGATCATAATTAAATGTTACTATTACAACTATAAAACACAAATTGTTAATAAATGTAAGAGAAGATGAAAAAAATTCTTGTGGGGATCAGCGCTAGAGGGAGTGCCGCACTTTCAACCTAAGCGACTAGGTCATCTTCAGCCTTTTTAGCTGAATTTTATCAAAACTTTTTTAGTATAGTAAAAAAAAAGGTCCATCAATATTTCTATATTAAAACCACATAGCGTGTATGGAACTATATTATATGTATTAATTATTTCTTATACGCCATTTAGCTTTAACATGGATGAAACTTTCTGGATCGACAGGTTTTTTTTTTAATTAAAAAAAATGTTTGCCAGATTTTTAGATAAATTAAGTTTCGCATTTCACTTAAAATTTGGAACTAGATCTTAATTTTTTTTAAAAAAAGTAATTTTTTTTTAAAGTTTCCTTGAAAAATATATTGATATAGTCAAATTTCTAGCATTTGTCATATTCAGTTAAATAATTATAAATAATATATTAAAAATGAGCTCAACATTTGTCAATGTTAACCACGAATACTTTTCCCTCTTTGTGGAAAAATTTAAAAAGGTGTTCCGTTATTATTTCGTCTATTATAGGACAACAAATACTGTTAGTGTGACATTCATGCGGTTATACTTTTTTATTTATGTGAAAAACAGCCATTTGTAGAAGAAATTTAAATTTTGACTACAATTGTAGTTCATTTAAAAAAAGCAAACCACATCAAATTACTGTATTATTATTTTACATTCATTTTATACAGTAGCTTTTTTTTATTTAATTAAATAAAACAAATAAATGGTTGTTTATTTTTACTGAGATTCTCAAGAACACTTTTAAAGGCTAGAGATCGAAAAACTATCTTAGGCATAGTATGTGATACAGTGGCTCGGACAGTGTTTGATTGCTTTACGTCAGATTAGAATTTCCGGCGAATACTGCAGCCAAAAATATTTATTCATTTGCCCTTTCTTCAAATGAAATTTCATTTGTTTTTGACTACAACTGCTGTCGTCTTTACCTACATAATATCCTTAATGTAGCATTATCCTTACTCTTTTAAGTAATGACCAAAAGGTCTTACTACCACGTAGATGCTGTAGAAGTTATTCACGTCTTACTAGGGAGAATTCATAGATTCTAATGAATTTTAGGTATGTTGTGGAGGAGCAAAAAAGACATGATATACGTCTTTTTCTTAGCTACCTAATCTCACGTTCATTGTTTAAAAAGTGCTTTTGTATGAACATTTGTCCTTAATTTACGAAAACTAGAATCAGGGTTAAAGTACTCAAGAAACAAACATTTTTATACGCATCTTGCCTATAAGTGGACCCAGAGTTGTCACATTTTTAAATTATTTTAAATATACTGGTAAAAGATTCTTCGGAAAAATAGCATAAAAACCGAACAATTTCGAATATCGGAAAAAGCTTAGACACCCTCTCAATTAAATTAAATTGGCATTACTGTGAATTATTTTAAGCTTAATGCAGCTACATTGAATGTTGTTCATAACACATTTTTTTGAATAACAAAAATACTTGAAAGTCTTTAGACATAGTCTATACACCAGTGATTGTGTCTTCAAAACCCCTTAGATTTGATACTAAATTTGTCAAAATTCTTTAAATAGAACGAAAGAAACCGGATATAAACGTAAAATCGGCTAATTTTTTACCCCACTTAGTAACTTCTCAACATGAGATAGGGCAGCTAAAAAAATATATTTCTCCTAAATTTTTTTTCTCTAACTTCCTTGTTAGTACTTTGGGACATTTAGGATTTATTTGGTTGTAAATTATACATATAAATCAAAATTTGTTGTGGCGTTGTTGTGTTGTAAAACGTTCTTTAAAAAATAGAACCCATCGCCGTCACACTCTGAAAATTTCAGGGCTTATTTAAAAAATGTGTTTGTATACAATGATACATTTCTTTTATTTTTTAGTGGGGAGAAAAATTTTAAAAAATTTAAAAGAAATTTAAAACAAATGATAGTAAAGTATTAAGAAACCACTAATATCGACCCGCTAACTCTTAAAATCCATCAATTTATTAAATATTACAGCAAATATTAAACATCGACTTATCGGAACATTTTTGAAGTTTTTTTTTTTATTTATACCAAAATCAAATGACAAATATTTTGAAATAAAAATAATTCTGTCAAATTACTAGACAAACAAAAATCGTGATATAAAAAGTCTACGGTTTGACATGGAATGACTCATATATTGTTTTTCTCAATATTTATCAAACAACCCTCGAAGTTAATGTTGCATATTGTTGTAGGTTTTTTTATTTGTAGGTTGTATCTGCCTAAAACTGCAAATGCATCTTTTGAAATACGTTTTTATTTAGTGATTTTCTAATTGATTTAACAAATAAATCGTAAAAATAAAAACCTATTTGTTTTTTGCTTACATCTAAGCAAATTATGGCCAGTGTAAATATTTAAACTTGTAGAGAAAAAATATATATTTTGTATTTACAAATAGTCTATAGAATTTTAAATTTTGCCGACCGCTAAATAGGATCTTTAAAAGGTGTAAATTTGTTTTTACATCATTACAACTTTAGAAAATCCGTAACATATGAGGAAAGTTTTTACAAAAAATTCCAACTCATAATGAGAAAATCAAACACTATTTTCAATATTTTCCCAACAAAAATATTCTAATAAAGTGATATTGTTCTAAATAATTTCCTATAAAAAAGTTTGCTTTTTAAATCTACATTTTAAACGTAATGTTTACTGGGATATAACATTCGAATAAAGGCGTGTAATTTGTTTTACTTAAAATTAACCCTCTAACCGGCAAGCCCTCCGAAAGGCCTCAAGTGCTCCAAATGAGCGATTTACAATAAGAATTTAAGCTATTTCTATAAAAAACAAAATTTACAAAATATTTTGTTAAATAATTTTTTTGGATACATTTCACGGTTTGGAGGCGAGAAAGCGTTAACTTTAAAATTTCGTAAAATTACACTAAATAAATAGTTTGAAATGAGCACAATTTTCAAAATCGTGAAAACATATTTATGTTGACGGGAAACCGTCACAAAGTAAGATTGAAGCATAAACTTAAAAAGGACCTATAATTTTGGTGTATGGACACAATTCCAGAAGGATATCTGTTAAATACATCGTCTTAACTTGAAAACTTATGGACGGATTTTTATGAAATTTGGCAGAAAGATTATACTAAGTAATACTAGCAAAGTCTTTAATTTTAATCAATATATGTTGAAGCTAATGTACGTTTTCGCTCAATTTCGCGTTTTTCGAAAAACGAAAATCGCCATAACTGCCGCTCTAAAGCACAAAAAGGGTAATTTTTGGACTGGAGTTATATCTAGGTAAGAGCATTCGCTCGTAACTTATTTTTTCCCATATCGCCTTATATAAGCAATGAACAAAATTTTGGTAGAAGAACGTATTGTTTATTTTTTTGTGCCGAACAAGTGGTATACATTTTATTGCAAAAACGCTTAGACCGTTTGAGGGATAAGTTCATTTACAATAGCAATTGCGATTGCGATTTAAAATCAATGCTATTTTTGCACAGTGTAATTATTTTCCACCCAGTAAAAAAAATTCATTTACTTTTCAACAAGAGACCCCAAAATAACTATTTTATTTTTAAAAAAGTCATCAAAACAAAAAGAAAAAATTTTATTTTGCAATTGCCTTAATGTTAATCTTAATCTTAAATATCATTTAAAATTCAAGCAATTTCAAAAAACATTTTGCTTGTTCAATTTTTATTTTGAGGTCTTCTGTTTTGAGGTATTTAATGTTTTTAAAAATAATCTTTACATAACTTTTATTTTAATTTTAAAAATAAAAATCAAAAATATAATTGCTATTGTTCGATTTTAAATTCTTACCAAAAATTATTTGCTAGATATTTATTTTAGTTTGTGGGTTATTTTGAGGTTTATTTAAACATAAAAATGTGCACTCCCGACCAAAGAGTGTCTAAATTTAGGAGATGCAATCAACATCGTACAGATCATGCGACACGACATCTGAAAAAACACGCATGCGTCCCCGAATTTGCACAGATGACAAAAGGTCTTTAAAATTCGTTGCAATTTAACAATTGTTTTAGTTGCTGTCCATTAAAAACACCTTAATGTATAAAATTTAACTTGGTTTGTTAAAATGATCATTTTAACAATTGAACCTACAGCCGTCAATCTTCTCTTCGCTTAATTTGAGAAAAATCTTTTTCAAGTGCAGCATAGAAAAATGTATATAAAAATTTAAGGATCAAATATTCATACGACATTATTTATAATTTTTCGTCTTGATAAATAAAAACAAATTGTCAATTTAATAATTCCATCGTCTATGAAAAAATTTATTGGAAAATCTCATGATTTTCGTCCTGCAAAATCAGAACAAAAATCGTTTTCATTTCATGAAACCCTTATTGACATAAAGTCATGGTAAGAAATATTTAAATTAATTTTGAAAATGAATTTTGAAAATGAAATTTTAAATTTTGAAATTGAAAAACTGAGTACACAGTTTTCTATATACGATCTCTAGTTTCACGTGTATATGGTCTTGCTTAAGTCCAAAAAGTACTGTCCAGTATTTATCGTTCAACAATATTTTTTAAATATTAGATAATATGATTTTTTTGTTAATAAAGCTATAGGAACAAAATTGAAATATGTGGTAAAGTATGCATAAGGTTTCAACATATGTATATTTTTTTGAGAAAAATATATTTTAAATTCTCAAGAATATGAAAGGATAACATTTTCAAAGAACATTTACAATTTTTCGTCACGTTACAAACAACAAATTCTTTTAATTTCTAGAGATTGTCCTCTTTCATTTGATACCCATATTGACATAAAGTGATGGGTAGAAATATTTAAATGCATTTTTAGAAAATTTTATGTCCTTCAAACTTTGGCGTTCTGCCAAAAGGGGAATAGATCAGAAAATAAAAACTGAGAACGCAGTTTGACTCCAGTTTTAGTTGCATATGGAATTGTTCAAGTCCGGTAAAAAACTGTAAAATTGTCCCATGGTGCAATACGTCTAAGCCTTCGAGTTTAGATTGCTAGACTCAATATTTGGTAAGGGCGATGCTTTGTAGTGGGGCCTTTTGAGTTGACTAGTCAATATTTTATATTAGCCTTTATATGCCTATTTGTAAAACAAATATCTAGTAAATATGGTATGCGTGTGTTAAGTAAATGATGTTGCTAAAATCTTGAAAATGTATTTATGACAATATTTTTTTGTTTTTAATTTTCCAAGTATTTGATATTTAGCGTAATTGTTTAGGAGTACATGCATATTTGTTTTTAATATTTCATATGTGAATTAAAGTGAAAATCATTGTAAACTTAATTATAGCTTAAAATTTAACAAAATTCCAGGTAAAATAAAATACTTTTTTTAAGCTTTAACTTAAAAACGTGTTTTCGATAAGCTGAAAAAATCGTTCCCCAAAAATTCAGATTAAGAAAACCTATTATTGAGGAGGTAGGTTTAATGACAGCCCGCTTAAGTAAAGTGGAGTACACTAGGAGGCCAGGCGATCCATTGCAATTCTCTGGGAGTGAATCCGGAAAAACTAGAAATGATAATATTTACTATGAAGAGGAAGATTTTTTTGAAGGGACATATGCAGGAACATATCGCACACCCAGTTTCAAAAGTGATTCAACTCAAAATTTAAATTTTTCGGTTTTATATGCTTAAACTATGCACAATGTACTTGTTTAACTATAAAAAAAATATCAGTGTATTTTGTTGTTGTTAACTGTTGCTAAAAAACAGTTATGTCTTTCTTTATGTTTCAATTGGTATAAAATTGCAAATATTTTTTGCCGATTTCTGAAAAATGAAAAATTTTGAGTTGAGTCACATTTGTACTAGGTGTGCGATATGCATTGTTATCAACAGACAATCATTTACATTTCTCAGGGCTTTCACTTGATAACATCTATTCTTATGGGGAAACGTAAGGAGAAACTGTCAAAGGGTCGTTATTGCACTATCATTCACTTATGGTACCCTCTGGGTCGTAGTATGTAGTATGTACACTGAAAAAAATAAGTTTGTAGAAAAGTTAGTAAAACGTCTTGTAAATCAGGTATACTATTTTTTTTAGCTAATTTTTTGCTAAAATTATGTTTTAAGCAAAATTTTCAGTTATACTTATTCAGCACTTCACTGTTTTGAACTAATGCTTTACTAATATTTTACTAATATTTTACTAATGTTTTACTATTTTATTTTGGTAAAAAAATTCCGCCGATAAGGACATTAATAGTATGGACGACAACCAGATTAAAAGATATACGCAGAACGAATTAGATGTCGCGGCATGTCCAGATGTAGTAGTGCCGAGGAAAATGATACTAAAAAGTACAACTCCAGTAAGAGTTTTTGTATCTGTTTTTCACACATAAAACAAAATTATGGATTAAAACAACTTAAATTTTGCGTTGTCACCGTTGTCAGCAAATAAATTAACAAAAGTATAGTTTTTCGATATATATTTTGAGTTTTTTTAGTCTACACTGATAGCAATTTGTGCGTAGTATTAATGAATTCCTTTATTAATCCAATGAATTTTTTCATAAAAAAGTCCCCAAAGAAACGTTACATTCAATGTCAATGAAAGTCAATGAAAGGTGTTTCATTAAATCAATTTTAATGAATGGTTTCATTGACCCAATGAAAATTTCATAAAGTATATGAAAGTTTTTTCATTAATCCTAGCCTAATCGTTATGAAAGTTTCATGTGTTTAATGAATAAAATTCATAGTTTGTATGAAATATTATCGTTGATATTTTATAATTAGCACTTTTTATGATTATTGTAGTATACAGATTACAAATTTTGAAAACAAAATTTTTTATCCATAAAAAAGAAATACTTTAATTATTGTACTTTTTTTAAATTATGTATATTAAGAACTTTAATGATTGAAAAAATCGTTTAAATATAATTAACAGGCATTAAAATATTAAAAGCTGAAATAAAAAAACCAATTTTAATTTATTTCTGTTTTTATTGTTTATTATTTATGCTATTCAAATTCGTCAAAAACTGTTAGCTCTAGGCAAGTTTAATAAAAAAAAAATTATTTATATCAAAGTTTTGGTTAATTCTGTTTAAAAGAAATTTTTCAGTATTTTTTAATTTCAAAATGATAGTACAAAAAAATTTTTTTTTTTATTATTACAAGTCAAAATTTTTATTGAAAAAAATTTGAAAAGTTTTCATTGATTTAATGAATTTTTTTTATGAAATTATGAAAAAATCATAAAAAATGTTAATGAAAAAAATACCAATATTAATGAATTTTCATTCAGTTAATGAAATTTTTCATTAAACCAATGAATCGATTTTAATGAAATCGTTTCATTAATACTATGAAGGAAAATTCTATCAGTGTACTTATATTCAGCAAAAATTTTAATACTTTTTAGCAAGGGTTTTTTTATTTCTAATTCACTAAGTGTTAGCAAAACTTTTGCGGAATATACTAATTTTGTTGCTAAAAATCGGCCCTGCGATTTTCAGCAAAAGATTTGCTAACAATTTTGCAGACAATTTTTTTGCAAGCACCCTCCTGACTAAAATTTTGCTGACTCAGCAAAATTTTTTGTTGACTTTACTAATCTTTTTTTTTTTTGAGGGTATATTTCAAAGTTGGCTGCTGGAGGTCTTTTAAAAGACATATGTTTAATGAATTATCTGAGATTTTGGGAATTGGGTTAGGTGACCTGGTTAAATATTCCTATACTTTCGGTTAGATTTTTTATTTTTTAAAGTCACGAAGTTGGATACATTATTATCCATTGGATACATATTTGCCAGATTTCGTAGCAAAGATTGAAAATGGTAATTTGACCCCATTTGATACTTTTATTGTTAATACTATAATATTTATCGTATACTGAAAATTAACTAACTTATATTATATTATATATTATAAATCAAAATTTATATATTTAGAATATAGTTAATACTTTTTTATGTATTGTATAAATAATTTTATAGATTCCTAAGATCAAAAGTTAAACATACGAGTACTAAAATTATTAATTTTATTTACACGTTTCGAATAAATACTTCAGAATTGTTTCATTTGTCTATGTTTATGACTAGTACAGTGGACGAAATAATTATAAGTTCACCCATAAAATTGTGCTACCAAATATGCGTTACAATAATTTGGCCATTCGGCCATTCGGCCATTCGGCCATTCGGCCATTCGTCATTTTTTGTTTTTATTTTGTTTTTTCGAAAAATTATTTTTAATCTCAAGATTTACGCATTCGGGCTGTTATTTGAATGCATAAAATTCCCATTATTTCTATGTCTTATATAATATTTTTTATATTTTTTAGAGCAACCTAAAACGGCTAAACTTCCCCACATCGTGGGGCATAATTCACAATTTGGACATAATTACCGTATACTTATGAGTATACATTAGTTTAGAAAAGGCAGCGATAATGAGAGGCCATTTTAATCCAAGATTGATTTGATGATTCCCTTCCACCAACATTGTTCACTAAGGAAAGATGTAGGAATGTCCGTTAGTTTTAGTTTTCACTGTATGTTTTGTCTTTGGCGAAAGTTAACCATTTGTGAATCAACCCCATTGGAAATATTTCCAAAGAAACTGCTATGGCTGCAGGATCGTGAGTGTACCCCAGGTGCAACCGCTCCCACTTAATCATAACTTTTTTACACTTTACCAAAATTATTTGCAAAAATCCCATCGTAATTTTTTTTTGAAGTCAATAGAACATCAGACTGAAAGTTATCTTCTTTAATATACCAATTCAAAAAGCTTTCAAGATATATACTTATTTTTATATATTTTTTGAACATCTCTAAAAACGATAAAATTTGTCTGTCGGAGACTACCTGTATCATAAACCCCTAAAACTTGGAAGTATAAAACATGATCTCTTAAATTTGGAGATAATAGGGGCTGGTGTTTGTACCCTACTGGCGAAAGCTCCCCCTTCTCCATACACGATGGAGGGTATAAAATAAATTTGGTAAAACCAATTTTAATGGTTTTTTAATTTGGGAACAGTTTGGAGTTCAACAGTCCAATTTCAGTTTTGGTCCAAATGTCTGTAACAAATTTAACTTGGCTATGATGATTATTTTTTTTTTGGAAGAATAATTATGCAATGTTCTTTATCCAAGGAGCTTTATTTTAAAGTCCACAAGCTCAAAAATTCTGCCCGATTTAAAAAAAAATAAAGTAATTTGTTGTCACTTTTCGCAATTAGCCATTTCAGTCTTGGTTAAGCTAAGAAATTGTGTGCTATGATTCTCCAAAAAAAAAATCAAAATTTGAATGAATTGTCATCTGAGCCAAATGAAATCTAAGGCACGCATCTGAAAGGCGCTTTGAGATGAATCTGGACTAAAATTAAAAGAAAACATAATTACCCAGACTATACATTTTAGGTTATGATCGAAAGAGGTGGCGTTGCAGTCTTAAGGTACGAGAGCGGATTAATAAGTGCGTGACTTTTTGAATGAAACACAGTTTTTCTAGTATTAAACGTCTTAAATTTTCAATAAAGTTTCCTATTAGCTCAATAACTTTCTCCAATTTATTTATTCCTCCCAAAAAAATGGATTTCTCGAGTTCCTATAAATATGCATTTGTTTGAGCAATAATTTCATCGTTGGAGTTAAATCGCTTTCTACCCAACATTTCTTTAGGAGTGGAAATAGAAAATAGTCACTAAGGGTTAAATCCAGAGAGTATGGCGAATGAAATCATAGCCCAACTCATGTCATTTTGCCATTGAGACTACACACGTATGTATCCGTGCATTGTCTGGATGGAAAAATATTCGCCGCTTGTTGGCCGACAAACCTACCTTAACCTTTTTCGGAGCCGCTTCACCAGTAGAAACCCAATATTTTTAATGATCCTTTGTCCCAGGTGTGAAGTGGTGAACCCATGTCTAATCCATTATTATAAATCGACGCAAAAGCTCTGCTTTATTGCGGTGAAACAGCTCCAAACACGAAACTTCTTCACGAAGCTGTTTTTTGTTCCATTGTGAGCAAACGTGGTACCCATCTTGCGTACAGCTTTCTCATCTCCAAATTTTCGGTCAATATTCGATGTATAGCACTTTATGAAATGCATATCATTTCAGCCAGCTCACGCACCTTCAGCCGACAATCATCCAATACTATATTGTGGATTTTCTTAACCGTTTCTGGAGCGTAATTGGTCGACCACAACGGTGTTTGTCTGGCAAGCTCGTAAGGCCGCGTTTAAACCAAAATATTTTATAGTCGTAAACGAAGGAACAGAGTAGAATCTAGCTCTTCTTTAATATTGGACCTGAGACCTTTCAAATGAAAGTATTGAATTACATAAAGGTGACATATTTTTTCCATATTTACAAATTCACTGAGATCGTTCATATTTTATCGTTAATCGTAAATATTCGTACTTAGCATGGCAAATCTATTTAAAATAATGTGCCTCAAGATAATATTTTTATTAAAGCAGTCTAAGAAATAATTTTCAAAAATTTAAAATTTTGATCTCGGGGCGCCACAGGTTAATGCTATCCGGTTTTTCTCAAATTCTCACCACCTAACTTTTAGAACTATCTCTACAATAATCGCAACAATAATTGATAAAAATCGAAAGGTAAAAAAAATGCTCTAATGTTATATATGCTGGCTCGGATTTTGGGGGAGAAACTGTCCCACTTTCCCTTCCCCAAAATCAATACAAAATGTACAAAATATTAAAAAATTTAATCTAAAATACTCTAATTTCCCTCCCCAAAACATTTTCCTGGATAAGAGTCGGCTTGACGGGATCAGTGTTACATTTCATGGAACTCCGAGGAGACTTTGAAAAGGGACGGACTTATTGAACCGCACTCGCGTGTAAAGTGTCATACCAGAGCATAAATTATTTTCCATTATTTCTTTTCTTTGACATTAAATATTTATTTCTTGTATGGATCAAATCATGAATACACTTTTAGCGATGAATTTTAAAAAATTTATTTGTTCTTTGTATTAAAAAAAATATTGATTTACGACTTTTTGTTTTTTTTTTTTAATTCATATTTTTTTTTGTTAGAAAAGAACGCTGCAAAACAAAATTGTACTTAAAACGAATGGAATTAAGTTGTAAAATGCGCGAGTTAGGAAAAAGTAAAAAATTCAAATACTTTGTCGAAAAACTGAGTTTAACAACACTGAACTTATATTTATTTCGCTGATAAACAATGAATAATTTTTAAAAATTATTAAAAATGGAGCAAAACCTCAGCAAATAGATAGCAAATTGTTCGGAAGCTATACACTGAGAAAAATTCAGTTATTTACCAACTGAAATTCGGTTACTACCACTCAAATTCAGTTACTACAGCTAAATCAGTTGGTACAACTGAATATTAGTTTTCACAACTAAATTCGGTTAATACAATTGATTTTTAGTTGCAACAACCAACATATTCAATGATCAAATTTGAATATGGCTGTACTAACTGAATTTATTGGATGTTAAAACCAAAATACCCTTTTCAATTCGGTTGGCACTTTATTTCTCTGTGTGTATTATTGTTATTTTTATGTGGTAGCAACAACTTTTAAATATTGCAAACATTTGGAAAAAAAAATCACAAAATTTCATAGCTGAACTTGTAATTATTTCGTCCACTGTATATCTACGTAAATTACGTCTATAAATAATTGATCATTAAATTATTATAGTATTTCAATTATATTTTAATAACAACTCTAATAACTTTTCCAATTCTTGTTTTCCCTATTACAGTTCGATGAATATTTACGTTCTTTATCGTTATGCGATACTGATTTCAAAATAATTACCGATGGTCAATTGCCCCTGCGTCAATGTTTACACCGTGAGGCTTGTTGCAAAGAGATCGGACTGCCGTCATATTATAATAAATTTTCCGATTTACGCAAAGAATTTTCCATGTATAAATCTGGTGATTTGTCAAGAGCCCTGGTGCCAGTTAAAGATATTAAAAAAATTCTACAAATGCCCGCTGCAATATTACCGCAAAGTATCGGTGAAATAATGAAAGGTAAATATTGAAATTGAAATCTAGTAGTTAGTATTAGAAGAATATTTTGTAGTTATTAAGCAAATCATCAAATCAAATAAATAGATTATTGAATTACGTACTGCCGTCTTTAAAATAAAAAAAAAAAAAAAACAAACATTGAATCTTTTTAGAACTGAACATCAATAGTGTCGATGATAACGAATATTATATTCGTGAATCTCGTGATATGGTCTCTGTAATACAACATTTACTGAAATCAGGTAATTTAATAGTAAAATTTTTAGTTTATGTTTAATAACACTGTGCAACAAATTTCGGGTCATGGCAGACATCCCGGACCATTCCAACGGAATATGAAAGAATACCATTAGTAGACTAAAAAACCCCCAAAGGGTTACAAACTGTCCAACTTTTCTTATAGTAAACAAAAATGGAGGTAAAAAAATAAATTTCGAGGTGAAAAAAGTTTAAGGTGAAAAAAAAATTTGGTGAAAAAAGGACTTGAGGTGAATATTCAACACAATTCATCTCTATATGTCTGGTTACAAAATGGACCAGTCACGTAATTTAGTAAAATTCGCCAATTTGTATGAAACATTTTGAGGCTGCCTTACACAACACTTCTATAGAAGCTACCAAACAGTCTGTGTGAAAATGATCATCCTCGCTTTCGTCGTTATTTCATTTTATTTTTACCCATTTCAACATTTTATTTTCATCCATAGTAAAAAAAGAGCAAAAATATGCTAAAAAGGAGTCAACTTCAAGGGCCTATAAAACAAAACAAGAGCAAAGATTTCAAAACCATTTGGGGGTTTTTATCTACTAATGGTCTATTTTCATTTTCCGTTGGAATGGTACAGGATGTTTTTTCTTGTTGCACAGTGAAATTTGTATTTTTATGTTTAATAATTTGTACTTTTTATTTTAGGTCATAAATTTACTACAAATGAAACTGTTAGTTTAGTGTTAGAACCTGGAATTTGGTAAGCATACAACTAATTTCTATATTACAAAATTTTGTTTAATTAATTGAGACTTTAAAATTTTATACAAACGAAAAAAAAAAATCAATTAAAAAAATAAAAATTTTATTACGTTTATAAATTTAAACAAATAACACTAAACTATTCATACTATATAATAAAACACAATTATTTTTACACTCTTCCGTTGTCCCGAGTGTTTGGACAAACCATTGAATGGATTTCACAAGTGATATACCATTAGAAAGCTATGATGTTGTAGATTGTTATAAGCTATATTTTAATTTGATTCCAATTAAGTAGGCTAAAAGGTGTAAATCAAACTAAATATTTTCACTTTTGCAGGAATACATTTTGACCTTTTGTAATAAAAATGGTAGCACATAATAGTCCCCGTTTTTTAGCGTTGCCAACCGAAATTATATCAAAACACAAAGTTGCAGACAATTAGTTGTATGAATACAGAGTAGTTTAGAAATAGTTGCTAGTTAAAAAGTTGGATTAACTGTTATCCAAAAAGATTAAAATTTTTTGAATGATTTGTTTATTGCTTGATTAACCCTCAAACCGGCCGTAAGCTGTTTTGCAAAATAAAATTTATACCACTTGCTCGGCATGAAAATAAACAATATGTTCTTCTACCAACATCTTTTTTTTATTGCCTATTTCAGACGATATATGTCAAAAAAAAGTTTAGGCATACATTATCCCTCTTACCAAAATATAATTGCAGTCCAAAAGTACCCTTTTTGTGCTTTTACTTAAGAAGATATATAGATTTTCGTTTCCGAAAATCATGAAATATACTCATTATATATACTCAATATACTACTTAATTGAAAATCAGTTAAAAAAAAGACTACTTACTTTTCGTTTAAAACAATTGTATTTTTTATTTTATTTTCAACTGTTTAAAAATTAATTGACAAAATCGGTAAAAAACAATAGATTGTTTTCGTTTATTTCAATACTCAATATAATATAAAAAGTTTTCGTTTTAAATAGAAAATTTTAACTGAATATTTTAACTATTACCGAAAGTCCGTTATTTTGTTTATTGAATAACAGACAGAAAATTAAAAAAAAAAAAAATTTATTTGATAATTTAACTATATATTCCATTGAAACAACTTTACCGATATACTTTTGAAATAACTGTTGAAATTTTATGGAAAAGTTCTTGTGAGTGTACGTTTTCAAGTTAAGATGATGTTCTTTACATGCGTCCTTTTGTAATCCTGTATGTCCTTGTCTGAACGCTTAAGCTTCAATCTTACTTTGTGTTTAGTATCAACGCTTTCTAATTAACGTAAATATGTTTTCAAGATTTTTGAAAATTGTGCTTATTTCAAAATATTTATTTTTTGAAATTTACGAAAATAGTAAATTTAACGCTTTCTCGCTACCAAACCGTGCAGTGCACACAAAAATTACTTCACAAAATATTTTATAAATTTAGTTTTCTATGAAAGTAGCTTACATTCACATTATAAAAACCTCATTGGCGCATTTATGACCAATTTAAATTACCCCGGCTTGCCAGTTAGAAGGTTTCGCAGTTCATCCCATTTTTAGTAGAACTACTTTTCTGCGTAAATTCCCAGTTATTTGATAATACCGCATAATCACGACTCTGTTAATAACATGTGACCTGATTTCAATAAAGTTTTTCAAAAATTTCATATGAACACAAAAAGAAAAGTTTTACAATTACTACATGACAGTTATTTGCGTACTAATCAGTAGTTGTTGTTTTTAACTGCGATTACGGTTGGTTTTGTATGAAATAATACAAACAACTATTATGGCACTAATTATTTAGAAAAAAACAACTAAAGAAAAATACTGTATTTTTGTAACGGGTGTTTTAAAGCAGTTATTTTAGTATTTTGGCTCTATGAAACAAGACCCCAATGAAATAAGTCCCCAAACCAAAAATTAAATAACGCCACATTTTTTGGGGCTTTATTTCATTATGAAACAATACCCCAAAAAAAAAATGAAATAACCCCCCAACCAAATGAAACGAAACCCCAAAATAAAATGGAATAACGCCGCAATTTTTGGGGCTTTATTTCATAATGCAGTAAAGCCCCATGTCGAAAATGAAATAAGGCCCCAATTAAAAAAAAAACAAAATTATATATTACATTAAAATATATTTTTATTCCTAATTAATATATAGTTTTTTGTGTATATACCTGCATAAAGTTCTCAGCTGTATGACGGCAATAACATAAGAAAAATTAGTATATGAATCCTGTAAATATGAACATTAAAAATATTTCACTAAAGAACAATTTTAAACATTATTCACTGGAAGATTAATCTTGTACCCTAAAAAAAATATAGCAAACGAATTGATAGTTTGTTTTTTGTGTCGCACGCAGAAAAAACTTTATTTCGCGTAGCCGCCTGCCGCGTTCTACGGAGGAAAAAGAGCGGCCGAAGGCCGCCACACAGAAAAACTTGTTTTTACAAATCCAATGTCGAATCCGTTGAAATCTTATTTTTAAGACAATAAGTAATATAATTTGACCAGTCATAGCTTTGTCATTTAAACAGCTAATTGATTGTTTTTTTTTCTTTTGTTTATTTAACGTTTGGACACTAATATATACGTAAAATTTTAATAAAATAGACTTTTAAAAAATAATCATTAAAAAACAATAAATCTTGGTTGGTATTTTGGGACATAAAAAGTTATGACAGGTCAAATAAATGTTACTTGATGTCTTAAAACTATAAGATTTCAACGGATTCGACATCTGATTTGAAAAACAAGTTCTTCTGGGTGGCGGCCATCGGCCGCTCTTAGGGGTTTTTTTTCCTCCGTAGAACGCGGCAGGTGGCTTCGTGAAATAAAGTTTTTTCTGCGTGCTTTGAATGAGATTATTTGCTTACATTCCTTAAAAATTTTAATTTTTAAGGAAATAAAATAACACCTCAAATATATTATTTGGGGACTTATTTCATTTCTCAAATTGGGGCCTTATTTCATTATGAAATAAGGTCCCAAGAAAAAAATGAAATAAAGCCCCAAAAAATGAAATAAGACCCCAATTATTTTTCTTAGAAATTTTTGGGGCCTTATTTCATTTTTGGTTTGGGGACTTATTTCATTGGGGTCTTGTTTCATAGAGCCTAGTATTTTAAATAACAGCTACTAAAACAATATTTTTGCAGTAAAAAGCTTATTTTTGCTAGTTATTTAAAAACTACAAAACTTCGTCGAGTTTTTGAAAATTCTTGTTTAGTTTATTTATGTTATTATTGATATATTCATAGTTTGCAAGTAATAATTGCAACATTTCACTGTACTTCCAATGTACAAAAACGTTATAGTGTTTTAATTTATTTTAATATTTTTTTTTATTTAAATATACTTTTACATACCGGAAAAATAACTGTTAAAAAACAGTTATGGAATATTCGCTAATGCGACATGACCGCTAAAGTGGGCATTTCTGTTTTTTTTGTGTTGTTGCATGAGTACGTCAAAACTGTCAACTGTCATCAAGTTAATTTACGCTATCCATATTTTAAACAGCTTAAATGCACACGTTTTATTATGTAGTTACAAAAAAAATTAACATACAGTGTAATTTTTCGTTAAAAAAACAAAAAGGGTTTAAAGAATTTTCAAATTTTTTTTTCTTTTTTTTTTCACTTTTTATTTTATTGAATCTTCACTAAAATTATGTGAACTAACAATAAGTATTCAAATCTTAAAACTACAAAATAAAAATAACATTAAGCCCGGCCAGTGCCAGACAAATTTTGTATGCTCGTAAATTATACAATGTGTTTAAAAGCATTCATCCTTCAGTTCAGTATGCCAAGTCAGCAGTGGTCCTCCTTCTAAGGCGTTGGTGACCACGATTATTGAGTAGATTACGCGCTAAATTGTTTGGATGTGTTTCCACTTTTAGTAAATAGTTTTGTTTAGCTATGTCTCGCAATTTCCTCTTTAACAAAGGAAACATTCAGATCTCTGTGAAGGTTTAAATTTCTAACATACCAGGGGACACCAGTAATCACTCGCAAAATGTTGTTCTGTTTCCTCTTTATTTTTTCAATATTAGACGCAGAGGCAGTGCCATATAACTGAATACCATAGCACCATATGGGTTTTATAGTAGAGTTGTAGAGCAATAGCTTACAGTCTATCTTAAGTTTCGAGTTTCTTCCAATTAGCCAATTAACTTCAATGGTTTTTAATTGTATCTGCGTTAATTTTGCATCTATATGGTTTTTCCACATGAGACGACGATCAAGATGAATTCCGAGGTACTTAACAGTTGAATGTTGGGGTACAATGTGATTATTAATTCGAATTTGGGGACAAGTTTCTTGTCCTAACGTAGAAGTTATGTGGATGCAGTTCTGCTCATTCACTTAATCTTCCACTTATTTAACCAGTCTTCTAATTGAAGAATATGACTTTGCAATATACGTGTTGCCTCAAGTGGATTGTTATGAGAGCTTAAAATCGCTGTATCATCTGCAAATGTAGAAGTATGCGTATTTTCATTTGTAGGCATATCAGAGGTGTACAAAATATACAAAAGTGGCCCCAAAATGCTACCTTGTGGAACACAGGCTTGTATGATTTGTGGGGTGCTGACAAATTCGTTCTCTTTTATTGTAAACTTACGATCTGTTATGTAATTTTCGAGTAATTTATGTGTATTTGGTGGTAACATATTTTTTATTTTATGTAGTAAACCCTCGTGCCAAACCTTATCGAACGCTTGTGAGACATCAATAAAAAGTGCAGAACAATACTTTTTTTCCTCGTAAACTCTTCTAATTTCACCTACCAGTCTATGAATTTGCTGAATTGCGTTGTGTTTTTTTCTGAATCCAAATTGGTGATCGGGGATAGAGTTGTTCAGGGTTACATGAGTAGTTAATCTGTTCACTAACAGCTTTTCAAAAAGTTTTGATAAATTTGATAACAGACTGATAGGCCTATACGATTCAACTTTTGTGTGATCTTTGCCTGGCTTAGGTATCATTTTAACAAGCGAAATTTTCCATTCTGAGGGATAATGTCCAAGGCGTAAAATAGCATTAAAAATAAATAGTACTATTCTTAATGCTATCCGGGGTAATTCCAAAAGCATTTTATTACTGATTTTATCAGCACCAAAAGCCTTTTTAGGGTTTAAATCAAAAACTGCTTTTTCGACCTCTTGCAACTAAAACCCGATGGGTACTTCTCTTCGCTGGGGTAAAATTTTGGTGGCATCTCTGATATAACACTTGATTCATTTGGCGCAAATACATTTTTAAGTGCTCAACAAAGAGATTCCCTTTTTCAGTATCATTTCTTGCCCAACCTCCATTTGGTTTTTGCAAAGGAGGCTTACGTATGACAGGTCTTTTTAAATTTTTTCTTAGTGAAAACTATTTTTGAAAACGGTAAGAATTTTATTCTCAATTTTAATGAAACTAATTAATTCCATAAAAAAACTTATGATAAAGAAACGTTTGCTAATGTGGTACATTGTTTGTTTGCTGAAGTGGACCGTTGATATAAATTCTTATTTTAAATTTTTTTTTAATGGACTTCATAGATTTAGTAGATTTAATGTTTTACACAATACTTTTACTACTCTTGTCTATTTTGGATAATTTTTAAACATGTTTCACAACAAAAAAAAAATTATCGCCAATTTACCGCAATTAAAAGAGTTTTTACGAAATCTTTAGTTATTTTGATTGCATTTGTTAGTAGTTTTTCAACAGTTAAAAATAATTAAAATTTTTGTTATTTTAACGGCAATTATCTTTTTTTTTATTTTTTACAGTTATATTAGTTTTTGTTTTTATATACATCGAGATTATTTTTATGTTATTTTTAATTTATAACGAGCTTTCAACCTCCGTATATTTACAAAAATAAAGCAAATAAAGCTCTAGCTTTTCTAAAACTTCGGGTTCTGATGAGATCTTTACCCAGATCGAAATACTAGTATCAACCTAGCTAATATGTTTGATTTGCTTTATTTTTGTAAATATACGGAGGTTGAAAGCTCGTTATAAATTAAAAAAAAAAAAAAAAAATCATCTTTTTCGCTTTTTTTTTAACGATATTTACCTTTGTTTTAACTGTCCTTTTTAGTAGAAAACTACGGTCAAAATTTTTTGAGTGTACCAGTGTACGAGTATTAAAAAAGCACTTTATGAGACACATGTATTTTTTTTTAGCGGCCCAATCTTGCGTTTAAGGGTAAAAAAGCGTAGTCAAAAATTGATACGATCATGTCTGAAATTAGCGAACATTAGTTTTATATTTGCATATAGGTTTAAACACACAGAAAAAAAAATATGATTGAACATGATTGGGGACAAGAAATTATCATATTATGATACTAGCAATCATAAACATGATTCTGACTAATAGTATTGTGATTACTGAGGACGATTATATTATCGTATAGAATCATAATATGATTATGAGGATCATATTATGGTTGTTATGTGTTTCAACCAAAACATGATGCTCTTAAACTATTATAACATGATGCTCTTTTTTCTGCGTAAAGTAAATAACAAATAACAGTTTTTTGAAATAGTTGAAATACAGGGAAAAAGCTCGTTGGTAAAAGTAACGACGTAAATCCCAACGATTCGAAATATCGGAAAAACACAGAATTTTTTTAGCCAAATCAATTACAATTCCTCACCTGTTTTAATGTCATTTAAAACTAATTTTTTTGAATAACAAAAGTACCTAAATAGAAAAATAGAGAAATTTGTGACCCCATTTTGAAACCCTAAATATAAGATTGGGTGTTAAAAGAACAAGTGTCCATAGGTTTTGTCAACTCTACAATATATCCAAACTTCATTAATATCTGACTTCAGGATACCTCCCTTGTAAGAGCGTTTGCCAATGTTAAAACATATCCTAATATTCTTATGCATTTCTTTCTTCACTCACATAAAAAATTCGGTTGTGTCAACTGATTTTCATCCAACTGAATTAAAACGGTGCTACAACCTCATAAATTCCGTTATCTCTACCGAATTCAGTTGTCACAACCGAATTCGGTTGCGGCGCTACGAAATAACCCCCAATGAAATAACACCCAAACGACAAAATTAAATAACCCCCAATGAAATAAATCCCAAAAAAAATGAAATAAGTCCCAACAAAAAAAAAAAATGAAATAATACCCAAAAGAAATGAAATATTCCCCAAAGGTGAAAATGAAATAACACCCAAAATTTTGGGGTTGTTTCGTAATGAAATAACTCCCAAAGGAAGAAATGAAATAACCCCCAATGAAATAAGCTCCAAAGAAATGAAATATGTCCCAAATTTTTTTTATTTTTTGTTTTCATATTTTTGATTCTTTTGTTACACTGTTCAGTTTTTCTGCGTGGCGGCCTGTGGCCGATCTTAGGGGTTTTCTCCTCCATAGGACGAGGCAGGTGGCTTCGCTGAATACAGTTTTCCTGCGTGCGTCTCATTATCTTCCCTAGTGTGACGCGCGCAGGGAAACTTTATTCAGCGAAGCCACCTGCCGCGTCCCATGGAGGAGAAAACCCCTAAGAGCGGCCGCAGGCCGCCACGCAGAAAAACTAACAAATATTAAAAAAATGTCACTTTTAGCAAAATGAAATATCCCCCAAAAAATATGAAATAACCCCCAAAATAATTGCATATGAAATAATCTCCAAAGAATTTAAATTTTGGGCTTTATTTCATTGGGGGTTGCTTCATAATGAAATAATCTCCAAACCGTAAGATGAAATAATCCCCAAAAAAATGAAAAAACCCCCAAACAATTTTACACAATTTTTTTGAGGGTTATTTCATTTTTGGCCGTTGGGGGTTATTTCATTGGGGGTTATTTCGTAGCGCCTTCGGTTGCCATAACCCCCAATTCCGTCACACCAACCGAATTCAGTAGTTACAACCGGATTGACGAGGTAGCGGAACTGCTTTTGTGTAAGAACTATTTTTTGCTGCGAAATAGCTCCGTTTGAATATAAGAAAACGATATGTTTGAATTAAATATAAATATTTTTAAACAGAAGGCTTTAACACAGGAATTTCTCTTATATTTTTTGTGTGTAAAATATTTTATGCACGATTTTATGGAAGAATTTAAACTTTTTTTGAAACTAGTATTATCAAATTTAAAATTTTTTTTTCAAATATGTTTATTTGACGAATAATTTTATCATTTTACGTACAAAAAAAAAAACTTTCGTTTTAAGAGAAATAATTAGTGTTTGACCAAAAAGGTTGCCAATTTAGTCATTTTCCGGCTATAGAACTAGCCATTTTATTTTTATATAGCCATACGAAATGGTTAAACTGTATCTAGACTGAAGATTTAGCCCTTGAATTTTCCCCTACCAATTTTTTCAAATACGTTTTGGAGTTATTTTCATATAAAAATGCTTAGATTTCTACGATTTTCAAAATTTTGTTACAAAATTTTCAAATTTAGACAAGTAGCGAAGTAGAAAAATCCAATCGGCGCAGTTTTGGCAAAGCATTGGCAGAATGTGGGAATAACATCTGAAAAAACGGCAATACAGTTCGGTCTTAGCCTTATACATCATATTTGTGTGAAATATAATAATGTATTTAAAAAAATGATTCTAATTGGTTTTTATATTGGTAAAAACAATATTGTCAAAGAATTTTGAGAGTGGTGTTGGCGAAACACATGGTTTGCAAGAAAATAGTATTTTCCTAGTATAATATTAGGTGTACCGTTGGTATTTTTTAGCACCTTTGGTTTTACAAAAATATCAGTGGTTTGCCAGTAATATTTTTTTGGTACGGTTGGCAATTTTGATCTGGGTAATTTTCATATGTAATTTTTATATTCGATTTAAAATTATGTTTTTTTTTGTAAAATTGTACGGAAAATATTTTAAAATTAGGAAAATATTTCAATTTCATTAGAACTTAAATCACATTAATATTAAAACTCATAATTATTAAAAATTTACATTCAAATTATTGAGTTTAAGTATCATTTGCCGAATTTAGCCATTTCTAGCCATTTTTTCTCCGTAGTCTAGTCATTTTTTCACTTTAAGAGTTCGCAACCTTTGCTTACCGATCAGTTTGGTAAAAAATGTATATCATTTGGTTTGGCTGATCGGATGCGATTTTGAGATTCAAATTTAACCTCTATAAAGCCATAATTGGCGCTGAGGCAAACTTTAAATTTTGACAAATGAAATACTGAAATAAAGCATTAAAATGGAAAAACAAATTAAATAACAGTCCAACAAATTCACTTTTTGGCTGCCGAACTTTTGGCAAAATCGAAAAAAAGTTTGGCATTCAGTTTACTTTACAGGTTGAGTCTTTTTCCTTAAATTTGACTTTAATAGTTCCAATAAATCGGTTCAAAAATAATTTTCCACGCATAGAGAAATTGGTTGCGGTGAAAAAAAAAATAATTTTTTCAGTAAACCAATTAAACTTTTCTTCACAAAATAAATGAAAATTTTCTTAAAATTAATTAATCAATTTCTATTTGGAATTCGATAACATGATCTTAAACCGAACAAAATTAAAATTCGTTTAACAATATTTAGATCAACTATCAAAATCAATTAATAAAAAGTTCATATTTTTTATGAGACCAGTTTTTAAAGAAACTTATTCATTGAGTGTAATACAATTTATACATAAATAAAATTAAAAATTTCATTATCTTAATAAAAAATGTTTCAAAAGACGAATTTTAGTTCAATTTCATTGACTTAATATAAAAATTCTTAAATATCATGCAGATATTTCTCTCAGTGCAATAACGAAACTTGTCTATAATTTCACCAAATGACAAAAAACCATAAAACATATTTTTTGGCCAAACTGCAAATTTTTATTAAAAAAAAATATCCTACCCAGGCAGAAAAATACCATCCGCACAGTGTTGGCAAAGCGTCGGCGATGATCGGTTATGAGTTGGCAGAACGTGGAATTAACAATCTTGACAGTATTATCTCTGTGTAGAAGCTTGACAAATAGAAGAAGAGTGCCGATTATGCAGATTATCGAATAAAGACCAAATGTTCTTGACATATGTCAAAAAAAAAAAATATTTGAAGTAAAAATATTTTGATAAATTTTTTACAATACAATAGAGAGTTCAAAAACCCCAAATTCTTAAATTTTATAAATTTTAAGACTTGTAAAACTTAGTTCCATAGGAAAACATTTTTCTCCCTTTTCAAATATTGACAGTTCAACTTATTACCATGATATAAATTATATTAGTACACCAAAAATCCAATAAATTTTTAATGTGTCAAATTTCCAACGATAAGAATGTCAACTTAAGATTTTCCCCTCAAGATTATCTAACAATAATCGATATACGATCGATCGGGTTTACTTAATACATAAAATGTATTTGTATATTTGGATGCAAAAGAAAACTCCACTTTAAATTTTCTAATAATAAAACTTAAACACAACCACTTGATAATTATCAGTAGAGCATTAAAACAAATATCAATACAAAGTCAAGAAATGGTCTAATGTATGACACAAATATGACACTTGTAGGGTAATATTATTGTTGAGAGGGCATTCTCTTTAATGATAAGAGAACATTTTTAAAAACTATAACAATTTTTGAGTAAAAATATTGTACCTTTTTACTCTGGTTCAGGGTTGCCATTGTAGCATAATGGATGATAGATCTATCTAGACAGTACTTTTTTAAAATTATATGATTTTTGTCGCGAATATATATTTCATTATTTTTATCACAAAATTTGTTTATCAAACTAAAAAAAAAAACGTTTTGTATACAAAGCAATTTTGTTTAATTTTTAGGTTTTTTTTATATAAAACTTTGGATTAACCCATTTTATACCAAAATATGGGTGTTTTTAGACAAGTTTTCCAAATTGTAATATGGCAACACTGGTGAAGCAATTTTTAACCTTTTTTGTTTGTTGGAAGAAAATAGCTAATTTTTTACAGTAATTTTCTGCATATTAGGGTTTTTACAAGTTCCGAAAGTTCTTGATCCTAACTTTTGATTATACATAAAAAGTACATACTCAGCAACAAATTTTTCACATTCAGAACGAAATCAGAGTATAACTTTAATAACACCGGTCTTCCTTCTATGAATTAAAAAAATTTCAAAAAAGTGCTATAAAAATGTCAAAAATTGTATTTTTTTAATTAATTATATGGCAACCCTGGAACAATAGTTTTTAATTTTCGAATCACAGGAAAAAACATGATACAGGTTGCTCTGGTTTAGTGTTATATAGTTGTAAAAAAGAGTCGACTTTTAGACTTTTTAACTTTTGTAAAAATTTTTAAAGGCAACTTTTCGACTTTTTTGTTTTTTCATAAGTCGACTTTACGACTTTTTTCTACTTAAAAGTCAATTAATCGACTTTTTGTATAAATATTTTTAATTCTCGAAAGAACTTATCTTTTAGATTGTTCTGCGATCAAATAATTGGCATCTATCTTAATGTGGAATTTATGCTTTATTCGTAATAATAAGGAACCCGAATTTCATTAACGTGAATTTAATCTTTCAAAAAATTTTCTGAAACTTACCTTAAAGACAAACTTACTTTTTAAGACAAAGTTACTTACTTTTTAAGACAAAGTTCGAAAAAAATTCTTTTTGGCATTTTGTCACATTTCAATATTCAAAAATTGTCGTTTTCCAAAAACTTCAAAATTAAAAATTAAAAAAATTAAAATTTTAATGTCAGCGAACAAATAAGTTTTGAAAAAGCTAAAAGTCTAAAATCATTTGAATCAGACCAAATTTAATGAAATTTAAAATTCCGAACTAATTTTTACACTTGAGGTTTCCTACTTTAGTGTTTTGATGCTCATAGTGTAACGAAATGTGTTTTGATGCTCACAAATAACTACACAATTTATTTTTCAGAAGCCATACTCCTCCTTTACAATTAGGCATATTTTGTCCATATCGGACCTTTTTGTAGGCTTTGACCTTATATTGGGCCTTTTTAACGAGTTCGTTAGTAACTTTGGCTATTTACTTTTAAGCCATACATATTTGACAAATAAAAAAGTCAAAAAGGTAAAAGCAAAAGTCGACTTGCAAAAAGTCGCAAAAGTCGATTAGTCGAAATTCGATTTAGAGAACCCTACTCTGGTTACAGCCAATATATCAATAATTCTATAGGATTAAAGTTTCTATGATCCTGGCAAGGTCATTAAAATATCCTTTAATATTTGAGCTATAATTATATTAAAAATTGCTTAATTTTAATCCATAATCACATAAATCGCCTATTATAAACACATCACATTGAATTTTTGGTTCCCTATTAAAAAAAAAATATTCATACTTTTACTACAAGAAAACGGGACCTTAAACATCCATTTACAAATCGTAAGTATAAAGTTTTATATAAAGATATATACAAAAAAAGTTCTAGCACTTTCTTTCCTCAATCTAGCACTTCTTCTAACAATCTAGTATTGTTCAACACTAAACTTATGGCAACACTGCTCCGGTTTGAGATACTTATTGGAATCAATGCCGAAACTCGAGGCAGTGTTGCCAGGTTTGTAGATCACAAAATCGTCAAAACTTCCAGAAAAAAACGTCAAAATCATAAGAAAATTGTAAAAAATGATCAAAATCAAAAATATTTTTTATAAGTGCAATAAAGTTTTAATAAAAAAATAAAATAATGTAGTTCACATTTCAAGTGCTAACGTGCTATCGTTGTAATATGACACGATTTTTGACACTTTTCTATCTATTTAAACATGGGAAATTATGATATTTTCAACGATATCACCTTACCACTTAGAATTCCTGTGCAGTAAATCATTACCATATAAGTGGTTAAATAAATACATATGTGGTAATGCCAAGTAGTCTTAATTGTCATTACAAATTTTATTACTTTTATATAAGGGATGTCGCTCAAAATAATGACATATCATTACTAAACACCTTAAAAAAATATAAAAAAATGTGGTTACCTATTTGCTTACCAGTATGGAAAAAAATAATAAGTCTAAAAATAAATTAAAAAAAAACTCCTTGCAAAAAATAAAATATTTTTATATTGAATTTTTTTGTTGTCAAATGCGACCACTCAGGATTCGAACACGGGGCTCCAGGTTGTCAGTCAACCGCTCTAACATCTAAGGTATATCGACATGTTATACTTCATAAATAAAAACATAAATGACTTGCTTGCACAAAATGTCATTACTGTCTAAAATAAGTAGTTATATATGCACTAGAAGTGAAAAACTAATGAGTCTAAAAATGGATTTTCCAAAAATTCTTAGATCATTACTTTATATTTAAAATAATTAAAAAATAAGTACTTATGGGTTACGCATTATTTTTTGAATTGAAATAATGGGAAAATTAACTAGTTGTTAGTAAGTCTATATTCTGATTTCCTGTAAAATGTAGTTTTATTTTATCTATTTTGTAAAAAGTTTTATTAATGTGAAAAAATAATATGAAAACAATTATTTGGTGCTCCCCTACACAGAAAAAACTGAAATCGAATTTCAATTAAAATATTTGTTGATTCAATTAAATTGAATGCTGTCCAATTAAGGAAATTGTATAATCAATTTAAATATTTTTATTGATTTTATTTTCAACTAAGTTTTTAATCATATCTATTAATAATTTAATTGAATATTGTTTTTAATTTCAAACAATTTTTTTGGTAGAGTCTATTACAACCTTAATTAAAATTTGCAAAAACCGTCAAAAATTAGGAAAAAATCGCTAAAAACGCAAAAATTAGAAAAATCGACAAAACTAAAAAAATTACAAAATTTTAAAAGCATACCAAAATTGTAAAAAATCGCAAAAAATTTAAAATATCACTAATATTTAAAAAAATCGCCAACAATTTTAATTATCGCTAATATTTAACCCTCTAACAGACAAGACCTTATCTTATTACACTAATTAAATTTTATAAAAATGTAAAAAAATAATTTTTATAAAAAGGAAACATAGAAATTTTATTAAGCTAAATTAATTTATAAAATAAATAAATCCGTTTTCGATTTAGTTTTATTTTATTCTAGTATTTCGTCACGTAAAATAAAAAAGGCTGTAACTAACAAAAAATTCAAAACTCACTTTTTGATTGATAACGATGTAGTTTACCAAAATACACCTTCCCGCCAAATTTTAAAGGTTTATGTCCAAAAATACCTATTTTAGTAGCGAAAATCAAAAGGCCGTAACTGCAATTTCAATATATCGTCAATTCTATGATATATCTGCCAAAATTTGACAGGGGGTCATTTAAATTCCTTTGTGTTTTGTACACGTATTCTATAGAATATCTATTAGTCCCTGCCGTTTCACATCCTCATTTTGCAAACTCGCGTTTATACCGTTTTCTAGTTTTTAAAAATCAAAAAAATTTTAAATGTAGTGAACTTTAAAAAGTCATTTTCCCTAAAGTAGCTGGACTATTTCAAATATGGGTTTTGCAAAGTTCACCACTTTTAGCATTTTTATATTTTTTTATTTTTGAAACGAGAGTAAAAACGACACAAATTTTCAACAAAATCAAAGTACTGGAGGCCAAAAAAATTGCCGTTTTTGAACGAGATTCATTAACCAAAAAATAGTGTAGTGTTGTTTTTGAATTTTATGTAATGATTTGTATGTTTAAAAAATTTAATTTAATTTTATTTTCTGGAAATAAATAAATAAATTTAATCAATTTTTCTCCAAAGTTTTTAAATAGCTAAAATGCGCTTTGTTTAAAAATACTTACAATAAATATATAAAACTACATAATTTGACTAAAAACTTTTTTAATTACTGCTGAAAAGCAGTATTTTTTTTATCATCAACTTTTGTTTTATTTTTTGCATATATTTTTGTATTGTAGTTTCGGCCTTTTGATTTCAGAAAAATCAAGTACAAAAGGCCGTAACTACATTACTTAAAAACTACTACTATTCCACGAAGTTTTTTCTCACAATCAATTCCGTCTATGTTTCTTAAGCATAATTCTAAAAATTTGGACACTAATTACGCCAGTTCTTTATTTATAATGTTTTTTTGTCTCTTCTGTAAAAAAACTAAAAATTGTAGTTGCGGCCTTTTTGATTTTAGGTGACGATTTGCATTGTTGCAAAACTTTATTTTACATCATATTTATTAACAAATAAATGTTAGATTTCGATAAAAATTCAAAATTACATCCGCGGTTTTTCAAGATTGACAAATAAATACGACATATTAAACTTTTGTCAAAAAATCGTCATTTTGAAAGCAAAAATCCTCCAATCGACATTTAGTTATTTTGGGTGCTAAAAATCGTCAAAATGATGATAAATCGTCAAACCTGGCAACACTGATTCGAAGTTAAATTTTCGTGGGATTGAGTTTGTGTTTATTTGAATTTGACTCTCTGGCTTAAATATACAAAAAATCATAAAATCAGCAGTAGCTGCTTATACTTTATATACGATAGACTGAAAAAAAGATTCTATTTAAATAATTCGGTTCGATATTGATCTCCGTGACAAAAAAATAAAAATAAAATAAGAAAACGATCGATTGTTATCGGATCTTTTAAAAATAATTCATATCAACAAATAAAACACAAAATAGAATATTTAATAATTTGAATGAAAATGCAATAAGAGAAATCTTTAAAATTTGAATAAACTTAAATAAACTTCAGTAAAAATCCAGGTTTTATAGTAAAAATTACATATATCACGTAAATATTCCAAAAGCTGTTGTGGTGTGTTAGTTGGTAAGAATGTTTTGCAAATTCTACACTGATAGAATTTTCCCCCATAGTATTAATGAGTCGATTTAATTAAAATGGATTCATTAATTTAATGAAAAATTTCATTAACTGAATGAAAATTCATTAATATTTTGAATTTTTTCATAAATTTTTTTATGATTTTTTCATAATTTCTAAAAAAAAAAATCATTAAATCTTTCAAAAATATGCAAAAAACATAGTTTTTTTAGTGTCATTTTTTGATTTTTTTTCCTATAAAGAACATTTTGGATTAAAAAAATATTCGCTGTAGTTAAACTCCCAATATTACAAATGACATAAATTTTTTTGTTAAACATAATTAACCAAAACTTTTAAATTAATTGATTTGAGCCGGTCTCATATCATTTAGGACTGATAACTTATCTCAAAATAACCAAAGCTTAGGGCTTAACCACAGTTATGAATGTCCATATGGAAATATCTGGGGTTAATGTTACACTTAGGTAATTTTTTACAAAAGTTGCTCGCCCTTAAGTTGCTTAAGTCAGGTTTTGGAAATTTTAAATAACTTATGGCTTATGTATGTCAATTGAGCCAATTCCGTTTCAGCCTTTAGTGTAGAAAGTCTTGTTGTAAAATGATAATTGACTGTAAAATTTTTATAAAATTTTCTTAAGTCGACATAAGTGCTTTTCTATGTAATGAACCCAAAGATGAGCTTTGTGACTAGAATTGTGGCCAGAAAATGTAGCTAGAATTAATGAAAAAGATTTCATATACCTAATGAAATTTTCATTTGGTCAATGAAACCATTCATTAAAATTGACTTAATGCAACATGTTTCATTGCTTCAATGAAAAATTTCTTTGGTGACTTTTTTTATGGAAACACTCATTGTATTAATGAAGGAATTAATTAATACTACGCACATATTTCTATCAGTGTATATTGAAACAAAAAAAAATTTATAAACTATAAAAAAAAAATATTGTTTTGCTCTATAAATAACAACTGCAATTTTAAGCTTAACTCAGCATTTTCATTTTGTTGTATTTGTAGAAATTCGCCTGCAGTTGATTCACAGAAAACGTGATTTTTTAACAAAATTTAAAACATAAATTCTTTTTGCCACGAATATGTGTAATTTGAATACAGTTTTATTTCAATAATTTCCATTACTCATAACTAATTTGAAATTGATAATAATATATTGTTTGACTTTATTTTCTAATTGCAGCTCAATCGATGATGAAATTGATGGAAATTGTATTGTAAGAGCTCGTGGTCTACCCTGGCAAAGTAGTGATCAGGATATAGCTAAATTCTTTCGTGGTCTCAACGTTGCCAAGTAAGTAAAATTAAAAATTTTAAATCTATTACCGTCTGAAAGTAGTGTTTCCAAAAAACAGTTAACCGATTAACCGAAAACCCGGTTGTTGGGGAAAAATTCTAGTTTTCGACAAACCGAGTTTTTTTCTGTCGGTTAACGGGTTTTTAATTCAAAGTTTATTTAAATCATTTCGGAACAAAGATGGTATAAAAACTTAGTTTTCAACCTACATATCTACTAAGCAAGACGTATATATACGTTTTATCAGAACTCTATTCTGTTGCGTAAAACGTAATATATACGTCCACTCTGCATGTTTTTTTTAATTTCGATGCAACAGGCGAAGGTTTTTTTATTTTGACTACTCAGTTAAAGGTGAATTTTAGCAGCGCACAGAGGAGTATTTGGCCTGAAAAGTTGGCCAAAAAGGCAAAACTGAATTTTAAGAAATTTTAAGAACTAAGTACGCAGCTCGACAGACAACAATATTTTACATTATATTGTAAATTTGGAAGACTTTTAGTTGCGATTTGTAGCTCTGAGACCCTGCTAAAGTCAGGAAAGTGAAGAAAATTATATGAGATTTAAATGTTTTTTTTCGGTTTCTGGATGTTTATATGATACTTTTTTTGCGGCTAAACGAATAAAGGTTTAACAAAGATTATTTTTTTTCGCTGAAAGGTTTGATCAAAAGTTATTTCAAAAAGAAAAAAAAAATTTAAAATATCTTGAATATTCAAAAGCTAAAAAAAAACAAATTATACACTTTTTTTTTGCAAAAAAAGGAAAAGAAGAGGTTTTTAAAAGTGAGGTTAGCATGTCTACGAATTATGTTTGATACCACAATAAAATTTGGAATCTCTAATTTTAGAAACCAAAAAAAAAGTGTGCGCAAGTTTGCGCCATTATTTTTGACGATTTTTTTTAAATTTTCACATTTCTTCTATTTTTGCTCATCGGGCACTTTTTCTTATACCTTTATATCGTCATAAACTTTTATGTATTTTCAATTATTGATTTCAACTGTTTATAAAGTATTAAATAATATAAAATAAATATAATAAAGCCATTTTTCATAAAAAAATACTGTTTTATAAGAGCCTTAAAATTTTCAAAAATTTTTTTTAATTAGAATGAGTTTAAACCTTTAAAATCAACATTTGTTAATTGAGTTTTGCGATTTATACCAACTTTATTCCTTAGGAATGTGGCTTTTAGAAAAATCTTAAAAATTTAAACTTTTTTGTTCTTAAATTTTTTTATTGCATTTTGAAAACAAAAAATTTGACGCATTTTGCATGTAAATTTTTTTTTTTCGCCATTAAATTTTTAATAACTCCAAAATAGTAATAGATATAAAATAAATGTGTATGGTTAGTTTAAGCAGAATTTTCCGGTGCATCTTCTGATCCTCCTGCTATTAAAATCGGAGAACACGTTTTCAAGTTATGGCAAAATATATAAGGCAACCCAACGATTTAGGGGGTGAAGTATGCCACGCCTTTAAAAGAAAATCCTTACGTACTAGAGGAAAAACGGAAAACAGATTTGAATTAAGGGCATCAAAATCCATATAGTCCACATACTTTTATTTCTAGGGTAGAGAAACATTTTTTTGTTGCGCAGTGTACTTTTGTTGCGCAGTGTAATTTTTTCAAAATCTGCCACTATACTTTTTATATCATACTACCACCTAAAACTATCAAAAACTAAAACTTTTAATTCAAAAAAACACGTTTAATAATTTTGGCCAGCTTTTCAGGCCAAATACTCCTCTGTGCAGCGTTCTTTTTAGCAACACTGTTTCTGGCAGCTCGGCTGTTTTCGTGTAATTTAACCATGAATTGACTTACAAACGAACAACGCTTGCAGATTATTGAATTTTATTATCAAAATTCATGCTCGGTCACTTTCGGGGCCGGTCAATTGGCCGCCTAGATCGATGCGATTTAACGTCTTTAGACTATTTTTTGTGGGACAATGTTAAGGCTCATGTCTATAGGGACAAGCCCGCAACGGTTGACGCACTGTAAGCCAACATTGAAGAATTTATTCGTGAGATACCGGCCGATATGTTGGAGAGAGTATGTCAAAATTGTACCCAACGTATGCAACAATAACATGAAATCATCTTTCAACATTGAATTATATAGATCGTTCTATCGACTCAAATAAATATTTCATACATTTCACTAAATTTAATGTGTTTCTTTTTTAAATCAAATCCGAAAGCTCTTAAAAAATCATCCTTTATTTAGATTTATAATCATTTTGTGTAAGGGGTTTCGGTTAACCGAAAAACCGGTTTCTCAAAAAGTTGTTTTTTTGGAAACACTATCTGGAAGTGAATTGAATTTGAATAATACTAGTGGCCGACCGAAAACTTCGGACTGAAAGGGATTCGGTATTTTAAAGGCACTATAGACAAATTTTAAAAATAGAAAAATTTTATTGGGCTTATAAGAAAAGCACGCGATATTTACTTTAAATGCCTCTTTCTCAAAAGGACTTAATAATTAAGTCCTTGACGTAGAGACATTTTTGAACATTTGCTTAGTTTTTTTGAAAAATAAAATTAAAACTATTTTTCAGGTTAGATTTTTACAGGAATAAGAAAAAGAAACATTTTTATTGGCAAATTTAACGGACACAATGTATGTGCCAGACTACCGGAGTTTTGTCCCCTCCAAGAACTCGTCAGTGGTTAATTTATGTGTCAATTGAACAAAGTATTTCATATTGTTGTTAAATTGGCCACGTTATGCCAACGGTGGCATGATCCTTCAAACCTACGGTTGTGCCACTGTTATGAATCGGGTAATAGTGCTATACTCTCAAGATTGTTAGTCCCACGTTTTGCCAACGCATAACCGACCGTATTTTTTTGATGTCTCCAATTGTATTTTTCTGATGTCTCAAAAAAAAAAAAAAATAGTAAACAATGTGTCGCCTTGAAACTCAAAACATATGTTTTATATGTGTTGTCACTTTTCATCAAAGTAATTTTTTCAAACTACTACCGCCATCTATACGCCAGGTAGATTTATTTTGGGACCGCCCTCTATTTGTTAATGCGCTTTCAAAAGAAAGAAAATGTAAATCTGTTAATTCACTTTTGAACGAATTTTAAATTCTAGAGCAAATTTATTTTATTTTTTATTCCATTACTAGTTTTAGGTAATCATTAAAATATAATCTAGCTTTCATTATGTATCTCAACATTTTAATTGAATGATTATTATCTGTTATACAATTTCTGTTTTGTACTTAATTAAGTATTGTAATTAATCGTACCTAGTTATTAGTAATTAACTGATAAACAGTTAAATTTTCTATATATTTTTCTTAGATTTTGATAATGGATTGCTGCTGTTCGTATTGAATCATTGAATCATCACCACTCATCTGTCTGAATTCAGTAAAACAGTGCACTGTAGGTCGAATACGCACTGATAACAGATCTCTAGAGGTTTACAAGTTTTAAAAGTGTTCTTTCATCATTTTTTTTTTCTGTTTCCAGTATTATTTCAACGATATTGTCGATAATCGATTATAAGCACCAACTGGCAAAATGAATGAAATTATTATTGAGAATATCGATTATAATACGATGGTTTTTTAAAATATTTTAAAGTTTAAACTACAAAAGATAGATAGATGACTCGAATCTTGACAATATATTTAAATATTTTATCGTTATTTAATCTGTATCAAATGTATGTCGATTGGTGTTATCGGAGATTGCCTTTGTTGTTTATGATTCACAACATGTTTTATTTTTATCTTAAAAATATATAAATAAGATGTTGTAATGCTTAATTCATAGAAGCTTATTAATATCAGGCGTGAATCCAGGAGAACATTCCCAAAATAAAAAAAAATAAAAAGGAAAAAGAGGAAAAGGAAAGGGAACAAGAGAAAGAAAAAAGAAAAAGAAGAAAAGAAGAGGAAAAAGAGAAAAGGAAAAGAAAGAGATTTCAAAATTTCAAAGTTTTTGCTACGTTAATATCCTGATTATTAAAAAAATCTTTAGTGAATAGTTAAAGTTTCAGAAATGTATAGAATGGATTTTATCATCTTGAGAACAATTTAATCATTTTTACAAAATATATACAAACTTTCGTTTTAAGACAGAATAATGTCTAATCGACTAGTTCGGTAAGAGAATATATAAACAAATTAATCTTGCTAATAAAAAACATTTGCAATTTTAGGATTCAAATTTAGGTAAAAGTACAAGTAATTAATTTTTTGGCTGCCTAATTTTCAGCAAAGTCGGAAAAAGTTTGGCATTCAGTTTTTTTTATTTATTTTTATTTATTTATTTTTTATAACTTTTTTTTTAAATGAAAGTACATATAACTTAAAAAATCTTTCAAAACGTTCGAATTATATGGACCTAAAACTTTATCAGAGTTCCACACCAACCGTACATCTGAGATTGTGTAATTGTCGCTGATACACGGCTCTAAGCTTTTGGGTACCCCAAATTCTGCAGTTCTGTTTATTAACATATTCATTTAAATGGAAATAGCTTCATCGCTCATAATTAATCAAAATACAAAAAATTTTACTTGTTCTTGCATTGAGTATGATGACATTATAACATTTTATTAAATTGTTTATTACCTGCAAAAAAATAAAAAAGTTATATGCATTTCAAATCAGACAGTCGAAGTTGGCCCACCCTGTATATTTCTTCATACAATTTTATGTAAACTTGTATTAACTTAATGAAAAGTTTCAATAGACTAATTCCAATGGAATTTCATTGATTTAAAGCAAAAATTCTTTAATATCATGCAGATAATTCTCTCAGTGTAATATCGAAAATTGCCAATCATGCCTCCAAATGCCCAAAAATGATAAAATACATTCTTTGTCCAAACTGTTAGAGAGTTCGTTGCATGATATTAATGCATTTTTGCATATAAGCAACTGGAACTTTTTCATTGAAACTTTTAATTTAACTTATGCATGTTTACATAAAATTTTATAATAAATATGATATTATTTATTAAAAGTTTCATAAACTCAATGAAGTTTCTTTTAAAACTCTAATTTCATAACATATCTTTTCATTAATTTTAGGAAAACTTTTGTTCACGTTGTGAAGTAGCACTGGTACTCATCCATTGAAGCTAATGCATATTTTCATAAAATTTTATAAAAAATATCATATTATTTGTTAAAAGTTTCATGCACTCAATGAAGAAGATTCTTTAAACCCCTAATTTCGTAATGTAGCTTTTCATTAATTTTATTAAAATTTTTTTCACGTTGTGGAGAAAAGTTTCATTAGTTTACTGAAAATGTTCATGATTTTTCGTCCACTAAAATTCTCTATGTGTAGAGGCTTGACAAATAAAAAAGTCATTCCGATTATGCACAATACCGAATAAAGACAAAATATTCTTCACATATGCAAAAAAATAGTTTGCAGTAAAAGATTTTATAAAACATTAACTTCTACACTGAAAATAAATTTTCTATGAAATTCGTACACTGAAAGTTTTTATTAATAAAACGCACACTCAAAAAAAGTCAGTAAGGTCTGCAACATTTTTGCTTTGAGGATCCTTGCAGAAATATTGTTAATATCAGCAAAAAAAAATTAACAAATTCAGCAAAAAATTTCTAAATTTAGCACTTTTTCTGCAAGAATCCTCTTAGCAAAAATGATGCTGATTTTACTGACTTATTTTTAGTGCAGTTTTTTTTTTTATAATTTTGTAAAAAATTTCATTTTATTTCTAAAGAATTTTAAACACCTAATGAAAAAGTTTCATTGAAAGTAGTTTCATAAAAATTACAATGCTTAATGAAAATTAATTATAAAGCTTTTTCATAAAATTTTAGAGCTTTTTATCCACTTTGTTAAGAAAACTTCATAAGCTTAGTATAATTATTTATTAAAACTCGCCAGAGAAACTCTCTGGTAAGTTTTAGATTGAAAAATCTCATATTCTAAATCATTCTGAGATATTTTTTCTATATAACAAATTGGACTTACATTTCTTTTCATTACGTTAATGAAAGTTTCTATTAAATTTTTTGATAAATGTCATTTTCTTCATTAAAAGTTTCAAACACTTAATAAAGAAATTTAATTAAAAACTAACTTCATAATACATGAAGCTTTTCATTGGTTTTAGGAAATTTTTCGTTCACTTTGTGGATTATTACTTTTTTTCGTCTAATATGAGTATGATCATGATATATCAATAGCGTTAATGCCTTTGGAAAAGTTTCGTTAACCACTTGGTACTTTTAAACGAATATAATATTTACTGGATAACAATAATTTAGTGGCTTAGAAACCATAAAATAATCTAACATCTTATCATAATTTGTTGTTAAGAGTTGACAAATATTTATTAGAAAATATCAATGCTTTTCTTTTTTTAACAGAACCTTTTCAAATATTATATAAATTATATTGACTACAGAACTTCCAATGAACCGTCAACACAGCAGTCGGTATCGGAATGTCCCTTCTACCACAACGAAGAAAGATCCAGTCCGTTTCAAGTCATACTCCAGGCACGATATACTTTCGAGTTTGCGTACATATACCATTCCACCTACCCCTTGCTTTCGCAAGATAGTGCTCTTATGTTTGCGTTTTGTGGTTTCCAGTGTTACTACAACTGACATCAGTAAGGACACATCTAACGCAAAGCCTGATCTTAACAGCCAGTCTGCACTTTCATTCTAAGTCGTTTTGTGCAGTGACGGCTGGCTTTCTGCAAAAATTTCAGCACTTCCGCCTGAAAAGCTGCCATTGTAAACCTCAATATCAAAGTGACATGTAATACTACCCCTCCCCAATTTCCTTCTGGAAGGGAATTTAGCCTTAAATTATCTGTCGAAGTCCCTTATCTAGTACCAAATGTATTCCTAAAGTCTATAAAGCCAACGTAGTTTTCTTACACTGTGTTCGATGTTAAGTTTTCATGAGAGCTTAGCATAGATAACTTGCTTAGTCCTATAAAGAGAACTCACAGCACTCGGAAATCTTAAGTCTGAAATCTTAGTCCTTCTTGTGAAAAATACAAGTTCTCCTTTGGTCAGATTCGCTTCCAGATCACTACCCTTATCCAAGAACCTTACTGAAACCTAAGCGCTGGTCATGATATCACTAATCACATCTAGAATCAAGCCAGGTACCAATTTCACTACAGCATAGACTTTAACGAGTACGGTGTGGATTATTGAAAGCCATAGCAGTGGAGAGATCGCCCCATCCTGAGGTGTTCCAAGTCCAACAGTCCTTTACACTTCGCTACCATTAAGAACGCGTTGTCAATTTTGGTGTCCAACATCCACATTAAAAAATCCATTGTGGATTGCTTTCGACTACACGTCATTGAAAGCACCTTCTATATTCAAGAGCGCACCCATCGTGTACTGATTATATTGCACTACTTAAACTACATTGTGAATAACAGTCTTATTGGTGCGACCGGGAGAGCTTTGACTAGTCCTAGAGTTGCAGTCTTACAAAGGATGTATCCCAACTCGAACACGCAGATTTTAATGAACTTTGGATATTTTGTAAAGGAGCATACGTATTTTTTTAGCTGCCCGACCTAACGTTTAAGGGTTAAAAAGTAAGATTAGAAATTAATTTATTTTCCAGAAAACAAAAATTTTGATACCCATATTGCCTATACACTGATAATAATCCATGCGTAAAATTACGAAAAAATGTCAAAATAACCAAACTTTCTGTAAAATAAACGAAAATTTGTATATTTTACAAAATTTTTTGTAGTTTTGACAATAATTTCGTATTTTTATGCATGGATTATTATGAGTGTATAGTGTACCCAGAATCGAGGGTGCACTATATCGGCAAAAGCTCAGACATCCGTCCTGGTCGGGATACGCCCCTTGTTAGAAGAGCCTTTATTATGTCTGCCTGAAGTATTTAGCACTCTCGTGGCCTCTCTAGCCAACTTTATAAATGCAGAAAACTAGAGTCTAGGGGAGTGACCTCATTCTGACCGAACTGAGACCACTGAAGATTTTCTGACGAAACTTCTTAGGGAATTGGCTAAAAATTAAATTGAATGCTGTTCTGGACCATTTACTGCTAATGCTTCCACCTATCGGATAAATATAATACTAAAATTAAAACATTAACTGTCTATAGTTCCAGAATGGGTGTTTTGCCAAAATGTGTATGTTATATGTGGCCTTACATTTGATATAATCCTAAAATAATAACTATTTTAGTATTAATTTAAAAATTAATTTTCAAAAGTGAAAAAACTAAAAAAAAAACTTAAAAAAAATTATAAAAAAACCAAGCAATCTTACATTTATAGCTTGGTTGTCCTTTCATCCTTCCCTAAAAATTTTTATATCTTCAAAGTTTTTCAAATTTTATGACTTTCCTCCCCCTTTCACATTAATTCATCAATTTATATAGATTTTGTTTGAAAATTTTGGTTTATATTTTTACAGTTTTTAGTTGTTAATTGAAATTCTATTTAAATATTTTAATAACATATTTTGTTTTTTTCATTTAACAGAGGCGGCGTCGTAGCACTGTGTCTTTCACCTTTGGGTCGTCGTAACGGTGAAGCTTTGATACGTTTTATATCTCAAGAACATCGCGACATGGCTTTAAAACGACACAAACATCATATGGAAATCGTTATATAGAAGTTTATCGTGCCACTGGAGATGATTTTCTATCGGTGGCCGGTGGGGCTTCAAATGAGGCACAGGCATTTCTATCAAAAGGTGCCCAAGTTATAATACGCATGCGTGGCTTGCCCTATGATTGTACAGCTAAACAAGTTGTAAGTTAAAAATTTCAACATTGAATTAATAGTCCCTTTACTGAACATAATTCTTTGAATTCCCTTAAGTTGGACTTTTTTACAAATGGCGACAATCCTTGTAATGTTCTGGATAACACTGAGGGCGTACTATTTGTTAAGAAACCCGATGGCCGGGCTACCGGTGATGCATTTGTTTTATTTGCCAGCGAAGCGGATGCCCCTAAAGCTTTAGCACGTCATCGAGAATCAATAGGTCAACGTTATATAGAATTGTTTAGATCAACCACAGCTGAGGTTCAACAGGTTTTAAATCGTTCTTTGGATCCCAAAACCTATGAACCAAATCATCAACCTCCTTTGATAGCTCAATTGCCACCAATGCAATTATCATTATTGCCACAGGTAAATAGTTGATAATCGAAATTTATGGTGATCAATTGAAAATTAAACGCTTTTTTAATTTGATTTTAGCATCTTATTACATCGGGTACTACTAAAAATTGCATACGATTGCGTGGCTTGCCTTATGAAGCTCTAGTTGAACATATTTTACATTTTCTAGATGATTTTGCCAAACATATTATATTTCAAGGTGTTCATATGGTGATAAATGCGCAGGTAAGATAAAGAAATTATTTTAAAAATATAAACTTTTTTCAATTCATTGGCAATACAGAAATAGTATTTTATTGGTTGTATGCATTTTAAGCAGATGAATTTGAATTGCAAAACAGGACTGTTTCGAAATATTTTCAAATACGAATCAGAATTTTTTCACGTTTGCGAAATAATATTCAATGCTACTAAGTTTTTTTTTCTGAACGGACAAGGCAACTACATAGTGTTGAATCAGCCAATTTTGATGACACTTGGATATGTTGTTGATTTACGTGCGTAATCGTTTATTTGTTAAAAGGATTGGTAGGGGTGTTTGTCAAAAATTAAAAAATTTTGTGTGAAAACATCTTGAAAATTCAAGAAATTAAAATTTTTTGTACGCAGTATTAAACTACTCGAGAAAACAAAATATTGATACCCATATGGTTTATGTTGTGGGTCCAGGCTTACCAGTTATTTAAAATATGGGCTATAAAAGCTCTTATGGAAAAGTCGTGTTAAAGCCGAACGATTATAAAATTTAGAAAAGCCCAGATTGGGTAATTTTTGACACCACTTTTTAGCACCTAAAATTGTGATTGCGCACCTAAAAAAATACGTGTCTAATATCTGTTTGTCCTTTTCACCGCTGTGTAGTTTCCACGTGAGACAATTATCTTAACGATATTAAAGCATTTTTGGGTATAGCCAATGAAACTGAAACTTTTCATTGAGTTAAAGGCGACAACTGATTTCGCATATGTAATAAACACAAAATAAAAAATTTCGTTACGGAAAAAATGAACTATTTATTTTGAAAGTGTATTCCTGATTTGGCTCCAGCGTTTTGTTATCCCTGCTTAAGTAATGTTTTTATTGTATTTTCAAAAATTATTTCTTTAGTGGATCTGGAAATGTGTATCATAATTTTAATTATCTTACAAATGGGGTTGGGGAGGACGTCAAGGAGAAGACTTCACATTTTTTTCCCTTAACTATGGGAATTATGTAATTTCCAAACATCCCTTCTTAGAGGACACTCCGCATAGTCAGTCCGTCAAGGAGGTGGCTTTTTCCTCCTTTTTACCATGTTTTCTACAAGAAATCCATAAAGTATATCAGAATGTTAAATTATATTTGAAGGAACATTTATGATAAACTTTAAATTTCTTACCAAAGGAGTTTGTGACAGAATTTTTGCGAGGCCGCTTAAGGGGAGACTTTTCCCAACATTACCACGTTCTTGGATCAAATTCCAAATCATACCAGTAAGCTACACTCATAAACAAATTAGTACAATAGTCTGTTAATCGCGTTCCAAGTCAGTTGAACACAATTTTCTGTTGTTATCGTTAAAATCAGTTATTCAGCTAAAGTTATTGGTTATCTCATTTTACCATAAGAACAAATTTAAGTTGTACTTTAACTAATTTTCCAAGCTTACAAGTTAGTAGTGATTCTCAAATTTACAAATTTTAGTTAATTTTAACCACATTTGTAAAAAAAAAATAATTTGTCTCTCGGCTATCAGTCTCACTTGTAAATGACGCTCTTCTCTCATAATTTTTATTTTATAATCATAAATCAGAATAAATCTCGGAAACTTAGCTATTAAGTAGTCTTTATTAACCACTCCCTGCTTTAATTATATACCTGCTTCTCGTCAGATCCGGAAAGTCCTTTTTAGCAGAAATTTTCAGTTGATTTAGCTTAAAAATTTTGTTGATTTAGCTAAATTCTTAGCTAATTTATTGGCAAATGTCAACTTAAATTAAGTTATACAAAAATTTAGGACACCTAAATTATGGAGACTATGATTCTCAACTTCATTGAAAATTCTGCTGGCGCAAATTTAGGTCCTATTTCCTGTTGTCGTAGCTGAATTTTCAACTATTTGTTCAGGCCAAATTTAAAGAAACACATATTAAAAATTTTAGCTTTCTAGCCATATGAGTTTGAACAGGCCGCTAAGGGGTCGACTTTTATTGGAAACTCATCGATAGTATCCTAGCTTCTATTGTGCAGGTAATAGTTGTCAAGAAGCTCCTTTTATTTTGTGGAGGGAAATCCTGAGCGTATGCGCAAAGACGCTGTTCCTCAATTTAATTAGATATTAAAAAAAAAAACAGTTTTCCTAAAAAATTTAGAAATTTTTAGTTTACTTTCAAAAAAAAAAGTTTTTTTTTTGTTTATTGAAAAGTTTTATTATTATTGTCGAGATTTATTTTAAATAAATTTATTTCTGAATTGTAATTTGAAATCCAAAATCTTTTTCTTTCTTTAAGGGCCAACCCAGCGGCGAAGCTTTTATACAAATGGATTCTGAAGATTCAGCACGCCTCTGCGCTCAGCGAAAACATCATCAATTCATGGTGTTTGGCAAGAAGTATCGATATATAGAAGTTTTCCAATGTTCCGGAGATGACATGAATATGGTCCTTAATGGTGGTCTACAATCACCAGTACCGGCAGCTCATCCACATCAACATTTGACGGGTGGCAAACAACCATCTCTTCTATCACCGGGTATGTTAGCACAACAACCGCCGGCCAACGCACAAGCTATTAGTCCTCATACGCATGCTCACACTCATGCTCATGCCCATGCTCATGCATTGCAATCACCGCCCTCTGTTGCGGCTGCAGTGGCTGCTCTCTCACAGTCATCACATGTAGCTGTGCCGGCCACAGCTCAATCGGTGGCTGTTGGTGCCGCTGGATTATCTCCATATATGACAGCCACTGCACCACCTACTACTGTACAACATCCGTCCTTGGCCCAAACTGCGGCAGCACAAAATGCTGCAGCCGCAGCAGCTGTGGGTTCTTTAGCCAGTCCCTCAAATCAATTGTCTCTACATACCGCTTCTGCTTCAGCTATTAGTCCTCAAGCAGCCATGACATTCCCTTTTAATCTCTCTTTTCCGCCACCACCCACAGCTGCTACAGCTGCGACAAATTCGGCTTTAATAGCTCAACAACAAGCTCAATTTATAGCACAACATAATTTAATGGCACGCCAGCAGGCGGCTGCTGCCGCTTCAGCTGCTGAGCAGCATCAAATGTATACAAATGTTAATCATTTATTTATGCAGCAACATAATGCTGCAGCAGCAGCTGCAGCTATGGGTCAAGCTAATGCTATGGGTCAAGCTGCTGGTCAGCCACAATTTGTTTTCATGCCACGCCCCTACTTTCAACCCTTTCCCTTAAGCTATGTGCCCGCCCAGCAAAGTTATCAATTTGCTGGTATGGTACCCCAACAAACATCAGCCACAACTACAAGTAGCATGCATGCGGCTGCAACAGCAGCTGCTGTTAATGCTGCTAATGTAGCTGCCGCAGCCTCTCTGCCACATTCAATGAAAAGATCATATGAAAATGCTTTCCAACAGGAAGCTAATGCCGCAGCTAGTGCTGCTAAAAGGGTTTTAACACGACCACCAGGAAATTTTTATCAATTTTATAATCCTGGTTTATAAATGCGTAAATATTTCAAAGTTCTACAAGAATTTAATTCGAATATTTCTTAAATAGTTTATCATTTTACGAGCTTAAAAATATTTAAATTTCTAAAATTTTAAATTGTTTAATTAAAGCTTAAAATATTCTAGTTTTATTTCCATATTTTTCTACATTGATAATAATCTATGCATAAAAATACGAAAAAATGTTAAAATAACAAACATTTTCGTAAAATATACGAAGATTTGTTTATTTTACAAAATATTTCGTTGTTTTGATATATTTTTCGTATTTTTAGCATGGATTATTATGAGTGTAGAATACTAAATTTGTCTATTTTAACTTCAGATTGGTTTAAACATTTTATTTTAAAAGTTATTTTTGTCGGTGTTAAGGTTCGAAAACACATTGTTGAGTCATACTTATGATGAGTCATACTTGAGGTCACAGCACTTTCAGTGAAGCTTTTTGATGCCAAGTGTGAATAAAATTATACAATTGTATGTAAAACTTTAAAGTTTGCAAAGGCGTTTGAACTTTTAAAGATTCATAATAAAAGTTTATATATCAAGCTTTACTTAAGCTTTTTTGATTATATCTGATTTAAGCTATCAAATATTATGAATAGGTGCTTTTTCTTAATTTTGACCTTGATTTTACACAAAAAAAACGTATCCTGGGACTTTAATAGTTCTGAGATTTTTAATTTTTTAAATCTCGTTATTCGAAAAATTTAACGAAATTCCAATAAAATAATTTTTAATTGAATGGGACAGTTATGGGCTAAACTGGATAAACTAAACTTTATGGAGCGTTCCTAAAAAAGTATTTTTTTTTTATTTTTTATTTTATTAATTAATAATCATATAATTACAAATTATATACTATTACCCTAACCGAGCACTAGCTACTATGGCTTTCGGCGCGTTGTAGCGAAAACAGACCAGTGCCTTTGGTGGGTATCGAACCCACGACCCCCGCACTGATAAGCCAGCACGCTACCAACTAGCCTACCGTGGTGCACCTAAAAAAGTAGGTGGTCCCTTCCAGAATTAAAAAATAATTTTTTTTCTAACTTCGGTTATGGGGGTCGGGGCTATTGGGGCCCAAAAACAGGAACGCGTAGTAACATATAAGAGTGGGTACTCCGATGAAAGGAAATTTCCTCAGAATTTCAAAAATAATACCATTTTTAAAATTCAGAATACATAGCGCCCTGCACACTCGTTTAAGCCCCCTCCCCAGCGGGTGTATATAATAACTAATTCATCGCATATCTATTAAATGTGAGTACCCAAAGTAACGGAAAATATATCCCGGTGACAAGTATATAAAATGCAGGGACACGCATTAAAAATGGGGCAATTATTTTTTTTAAAAAATCGCTCGATATTTTCAAGTAAGTTTTACAAAAATAACCAAAAAAAAAAAACAAAGCACTTAAAATGTTTCTAAAATAACTCTACAGGGCGCTACGTATGACGGATCATAAAAATAATATCATTTTTGAAATCCTAAGAGAATTTCCTTTCAATTGAGTATCCACACTTATACGCTTCAACGCATATCGGTTTTTGGGGCCGGTGCCGCTAGAAAAAAATGTCCTTTGTGAGTTGCAGAGGGGGTCATATATATATTTTTTTTTTTTTAGGAACGCCCCATAAAATGCAGTTTAGCCCAATTTTGAAATTGAAATAGACAATTTCTTGAAATCTAAATTGAACAATTTTAAAATTGCATAAAAAAAATTAAAAAATTTAATAATATCATTTTTAAATTAACATAGACATTCTTCAATTTAAAGTTTACATTTTTCAAATTACCCCAAAATTAATTTTAAATCAAAAATAACTGCAAAGCAGTTTTGATTGTTTTGATTAAAAAAAATACAATTATTGATTAAAAAATTTCAATAAATCTTGAAACACTTTCAGTGTTTAGGATAAAACTCCATAACTTTGCTCAAGACATTCCGTTAAAATTTAGATATTAAGTGCTTCCATTTTACTCTTTTTTTTGAAGAAAAAAAAAAAAAAAAAAAAAAACACACACACACACACTCCCTTTGCCAGCATAAGGGGGCGGTTTGATTGCAATATTTAAAGAAAGAATTTTATATATTAAAATATATATAATTTTTACCATTTTACATTCATACAATATTAAGTTTTCTTATGACATATAACTTAATCGTATCATGGGTTAACATTAATATGTTTTATATTTTACATTTTACATTTAACTTTAAATATTAAGTTTATTACTACATTTTTTTAAAATTTTTTTGGAATAATTTTAAAAGAAATATTAATTAGTGTTGTAAGTTAAAAAATTTCCGGAAAAATATCTGAAGAATTTTGCACAAATTATTAATTAAATAACTTAAATTTAAATTAAAAACATTGACAGCTAACCAAGATTATTTCTTAGAGAAGAAAATACAAAACTTTTGGCAGCTTTTAGAAATTATGATAATTGGGTTATTTTCTAGCAAATATTTTTTTTTTATTTTTTTTATAAAAAAAACTGGTTGAAATTTAAACAAATTCAGACTTAAAGAGGCTAACATTAATCAAACACTGTTCGACAAAAAATCTTAAGCTTTTTCTATTGAAAAAACACAAGAAAGTTTTAAAACTGTTTTGTTTCCAAGTGCAATTTATTTTTAAAAACTAAAATTATTTTTTAACATTTAATGCTTTATAATATTGAATATTTCGAAATTTGTGTTAAACCGTGTTGGATTAATGTCTGGTGTTGGCTTTTGCAAAAATTACAAAGAAAAAAAGAAGGAAACATTAAATTGGTTTGAAAATTTATTTGGTTTTGTTTGTTTGTTGAAATATTAAGAAATAAAACTATTTAAGCAAAATTATTGTGTGTCTTCAGGCATTTAGAATATTGTATAATATAAATTTATCACTATAGTTTGGTTTGATCATTTTAGTTGTAAACATATTTTATATCACTATTTTTTAACATTACTTCAGAATTTTGTTTATTTTTTTTTTTTTAACTTTTAAACAAAAAATTGGTTTCGCTCCTTATTGAAAACTTTTCCTATAACTTTTTTATTTTCGTAACTTTTTACTATTTAAAAAGTCTTTTCCTTTTTCGATTGATCAATCATTTTTTTTGTACTTAAATTATTTACTTACATTTTTTTTTATATATTTAAAATTAATATTTAATTTTACATTATAACATATTTTATATCTAATTGTGCGTTAAAAAAAAAAAAAATACTTTTGGTGTTAGTCGCAAAATCGTTGTTAATTTTATATTTTCTCGAATAGAAATTGTTTTATATGGGGAAATATATAACAATTTTGATTCGATTTTTTACATAATTTTTTTTTTGTATGTATATTTATGAATGTATGTTTTTGTTTTGTCATCACTAATCCATGTACACTAGACTACAATCTAATTTAATTTTTTGCTTGAATGTCAATCTTATAGCGTTCTTTCTTTTGCTGGGTTCATAGTTTTGCGTAATTCATCACTTTACTTTATTATCTGGTAATACTTTTATTTTCATATTAGAAACAGAAATAATGATCTAAATACATTTAATGAATGTTTTCATAAATTTAATGAACTTTTTTTAATGCATATATAAAAAGTATTTGACATTTAATGAAATGTTTCATTACTTTTATGAAGGTAATGAAACTTTTCTCTAATTATGTAAAAGTTTTATCTATGTTACACACTGATAGCATTACTATGGTAAAGAATATTTGCATTAAAAGAATGAAGTTATGCTCCATAGAAACTTTTCATTAAATTAATGCAAATTATAAATTTATATATTAAAAATTGCATTCACTTTAAAATAAACTTTTAGTAAAAGTAATTTTTTAATAATTATAAAGCTTTTTATAAAATTTAAGAAATTTTTCATTCACTTTATGACGTAACTTTATTAGTTTAATGAAAAATTTTTACTCATCAAAAAAAAAAAAAAAAATGCTCTCTGTGTGGAAAAATCTAAATTTTAAATAAAATATTGGCAGAACTGTTATGAAATCTTGATATGAAGAAATTCATTAATGTCACGAAGAAATTTCTTTTAATGTAGAATAATAATTGTTAGTATATTTGATGGCTTGGAATGAGTTGAATCCCTACGGGCAAAGGGGAGTCAATTGATCTTAAAGGACATATACGGTGACTGGTTAAAACAGGACTTATCCCAGGACTAGTAAAATTTTATATTTCTGTGGATTAAGCGGTGGACTAAAAAAAACGGTTCCAAATGTGATCAATCTAGGACATATCACTTCACTGGTTTAAGTAGGTACAAAAAAGCCATTGATAAGATTTTTTTGGAAACTAAAGACGTAATTCACGTGTGAGTGAAACCTATATTTACACACGTGAGTGAGTTTGAGTTGGAAAAAATTATGAGTATAAGCTCTTGAGTGACTGAAAGTAAAATCACCAAAATTTAATAAAATCGACAATATTTAACCTTCTGTCCTTACAACACGCACTTCACATTTCTGTTGGAATTTATTACATCCCAGTGTGATGACGGAATGTTAAAAGATAGCCGAAATTAAGAAATAACGTCACAATTTAAAAAAAAATATCCAACATTTCCAAAATTAAAAAAAAAAAATTTAAAAAAATCATCAAAATTTAAAAAAAATCGGTAAAAGTGAAAAAAATCGTCAAAATTGTCAAAATCTAAAAAATCGCTAAATAATGGTCAAAATTAAAAAAAAAATTACAAAATATAAATAAAATAGCATAATTTAAACAAAAAACAAAAATTAACTAAACTAATAACATTGTCAAAATTAAATTAATACGTCAAATTTAGAAAAAAATTTCAAATTCAAAAAAAATCGATCAAATTGAAAAAAAAAATCGCCAACATTAAAAAAAAAAATCAAATATTTAAAAAAAATCAACAAAATTTAAAAAAAAATCTATAAAGTTTTAAAAAAAAACATCACAATTGAAAAAAGTGCCGAAATTGTAAAAAAAATTCAACGTTAATTAGAACATCAAATTTGGAAAAATCACCACAAATTGGAAAAAGTTTTAAAAATGTATAAAATTTAAAAAAAAACACCAAAATTAAAAAAACGGTAAAATTAAAAAAAAATGCCAAAAAACGGGGGGAAAAAAAAATCTAAAATAAAAAAAAAATCCCAATATTGAAAAAAAAAAAAAAATGCTTAAATAAAAAAGTTATAAATAGTGGAATATGTGACTGGTTCGGTGTGTGATATGTCACAAAAAGTACAATATAGGACTGGTTCTCTGGCGCAGGTGCAGTCATACGATCCTTTAGGTTGGTTAGGTGACATGTACTTTTGGGTTTGCCCTGGGATGTATCATAATGTATCACCGCCATGGTAAAGTAACATGACATTTTCGTATAAAAAGTCCGATCCCGGACGTGTCACCCACCACCACCTTGGGAGATAGCCTGCGTCTCACCTGGGACCGGTCCATTTGCCCGTAGGGATATAACACTCTACTCTACTTGAGTTCTTAATTTTAAAATACTGCTTGTCAGTTATATTATTTTAATTCGTTTACGATATCGATATATTCAAAAAATGGTTTTATATATAAAGAATTTAATAAATTTAATTAAGCTACAGTTTTATTAAGATTGAAAAGTTTTCATTCATCACTCTAAACTTTAACTCTTGAATGAATTCAAAAGCTTCATTTGCAAAGCTTAGTTTGAATTCAGTTTGTTCATTCTTATATTATTCATTTTTATATTATTATTATACAAAGATGGGGAAAAAAGCTGCCATGCTTTGATATAAAACAAATTGTTCGATGGCTTTGTTTTAGACCCAGGTTTGTCACCTATTTGAGCTACTTGATATTAAAGAGAAAACGCAAATATTCAAAGGAATATAGAAAAGAACTGAAACACCCCTTGTTAAAATTAAATGAAATCGAATTTACAAAAAACTATTAGTTTTTGTACAAAAGCGAACAATTTTATGTGGACTCGTTTTTGAAAGCATACCCGAATACACATGATTTTTACCTTTCTATCTTCAAAATCGTCTTAAAGTTTCCATTTCTTTTAACAACATAATAATGAACGCATTTATGGTCATTTTAAGATTTTTGGCATTGTAAGATTGTGCAGCTCAAAACAAAATTGGTGTTCCTTAGATTATTCTCCTCTACAAGATATCTCAAGTTTAATATCTGACGGTACACACTGGTTCGAATCCTGGACAAAATTATTTTATGACAATTATTTATATTTTTGGAGCTCGAAAAAAACGGTTATACAACTTTAGTTCAATTATTTTAGAAAATACGATTCCGAAATCCGTGCAAATATTTTTTTTTTTTTTATGAAAGAGGCAGTTTCATGTTTTGAACACAGTAGAGTTTAGCTATTTCGAACAAAATATATGGAAAATTTTGTTAAATAACAAAATTTTTTTTCATTATCATTAAGATTGAAAATGGGTTACGAAAAATAAATGAAAATAATTTTGTGTATACAGCAGAGCTCCGCTATAATGAACTTCAATAAGAGCTTTATTATTAACAATGCTCCAGTAAATATTGTATATGGTATCATGGAATATTTGCTCGTATATATTGAAATGTTTCTATTATTTTTACAAAATTGACAAGTCTTTTATTGTCACAAAATATTTTGGCTCTATGCAATAAGTCCCAGGTGCAAAAAGTCCCAGTGCAAAAGCTCCCAATGAAATAAATTCTAAAAAAATGAAATAAGTCCCGTCTCGAAAAAGTGAAATAAATTCTAAAAAAATGAAATAATTTCCAAAACAAAAATGAAAGAAATCCTAGGTTTTGGTTGTTATTTCATCATGAAATAATTTCCAAAGAATAAAAATGAAATAACTTCCAAAAATAGTCCATGCAACACAAATGAAGTAAGGTCGTACCGTTATATTCCCCAAAGTCGTATTGCCCAAAAACCAAAATGACATATTGCCCAAATGGCCGCATATCCCCCAAAATTTTATTTTGAAAAAACTTTTTTTTTTTTTGGTGTTTTTTTAATGTCTTTTGTGTCGCACGCAGAAAAAACTTTATTTCGCGAAGCCGCCTGCCGCGTTTTACGGAGGAAAAAAACCCCTAAGAGCGGCCGAAGCCCGCCACCCAGAAGAACTTGGTTTTTAAATCAGATGTCGAATCCGTTGAAATCTTATATTTTTAAGACATCAAGTAACATTTATTTGACCTGTCATAACTTTTTATGTCCCAAAATACCAACCCACACTAAGATTTATTGTTTTTTAATGATTATTTTTTTAAAAGTCTATTCTATTAAAAATTTTACGTATATATTAGTGTCTAAACGTTAAATAAACAGAAAGCCAATGCTCTACTTTTTTATTTAAGATACAAAACAATCAATTAGCTGTTTAAATGATATAGCTATGACTGGTCAAATTATATTATTTATTGTCTTAAAAATAAGATTTCAACGGATTCGACATTGGATTTGTAAACACAAGTTTTTCTGTGTGGCTCTTAGTGTTTTTCTGCTACGTAGAGGAGAAAAACACTAAGTGTTTTTCTCCTACGTAGAACGCGGCAGGCGGCAACGCGAAATTAAGTTTTTTCTGCGTGCGACACAAAAAATAAAATTGAAGCAATTTTTTAAGTTTCCTTAAAACTCTTTTGTTTGATTTCATGAATCAGCCTTGACGTTTAAGGTCTTATGACATTTAAAAAAAAAATAAATAATGATTTTGGGCAATAACTTCTTTTTTTACCGTCATAGCGCCCAAATTTATTTTGGGCAAATAAAAAAACGTCATAGCGCCCAACAAAAAATGTTATTTCGTCCAAATCAATGTCGTATTGCCCAAAAACAAGAAAATTTTACAAACATTTGAAAATGAAATAACTCCCACAGCAAATGAAATAACACCGAACAAGAAAATAAAATGAAATATGTCACACGCTAAGTTCTGTTGGGACTTATTTCATTTCGGAATTACTGCATTATGAAATAATACATAATAACAGAAACGAAATAACTTCTAAAAAAATGAAATAACTGCAAAAGAACTGGGTATTATTTCATTTGAAATAACTCCCAAATTTGTATGAAAAATTTTTGGGATTTATTTCATTTTTTTCAGGGGACTTTTTTCGCCTGGGAGTTATTGCACAGAGCCAATATTTTTTGTGAAAATAAACAACTTATCAAACTAAAAATAAACAAAAAGCATTTTATTAAAAAACCACTAAAACCGAATAAATATTATAATCATATAAATATTCAAGCAAATATTCCATAATACCATATGAAATATTTACTGGAACTTTACTAATATTTAATCATTATAGCTAAGCTCCACTGTATATATAAAATTATCTGCGTTTAGTTTTTTTTACCCATTTTGTTTTTTTAATTCTCATCAAGTAAATAAAACAATACAGGTAAAGCGTTGATATTTTTCATTTAAAAATTATAATTTTGTGAAATCTTCGACATTGGTCCTCTGAGGATTTTGAATTAATCTGGTTCTACCCCTTCTACATTTTCAATCTGAGGACTTTCGGTGACGTGAAATGAAACATGTAAAGACATGTTAATAGATAAAGTCTGCATTAAATTAGCGGATAAAGACATTTTTAATTAATAAATAAACATTGCACGGTTTTTTTATTTAACAAAACAGAAATGAGTTTGTTATAATTTTTATTAAAAATAAAAATTATGTTTTTTTTCCGACCTTTAATTGTGCAATGAAAATGAAAATTATTCAAGTTCGAGGCCATACTCTATATTTCTTCATTAGGATATTGTCCTAACAAATAATTTATAGAGTTTTTTGTTTTCAAATTTATTATTTGACCCTTTCAGGAATGTGTTGATAGATCTATTTCGGGAATTTTCTAGGTTCCCATCATCAGAACACGTTTTGAAAGCGGTAACAATCCCATGCCAAACATCAAACATACATATGAACTAGTTTACTCACTACATGAGAACTAATATACATATGAGTTTGAAGTTAAAGATTATAACCATTGATCAAAAATAAATTGAAAACTTGTTTGATGTGCAAGATCCACCTCTGGTGGATATTCAATACACGTTTTTTTGTTTCTCTCTCCTTTTTATATTTTGTTTAGTTTGTAAGCAAAACAGGGGAAGTAAACTTGGCGGTACTCTGCCTTTTATACAAGTTTGTTATAATTTTTATTAAAAATAAAAATTATGTTTTTTTCGACCTTTAATTGTGCAATGAAAATGAAAATTATTCAAGTTCGAAAAAAACATAATTTTTATTTTTAATAAAAATTATAACAAACTTGTATAAAAGGCAGAGTACCGCCAAGTTTACTTCCCCTGTTTTGCTTACAAACTAAACAAAATATAAAAAGGAGAGAGAAACAAAAAACGTGTATTGAATATCCACCAGAGGTGGATCTTGCACATCAAACAAGTTTTCAATTTATTTTTTGGTCAATGGTTATAATCTTTAATTTCAAACTCATATGTATATTAGTTCTCATGTAGTGAGTAAACTAGTTCATATGTATGTTTGATGTTTGGCATGGGATTGTTACCGCTTTCAAAACGTGTTCTGATGATGGGAACCTAGAAAAATTCCCGAAATAGATCTATCAACACATTCCTGAAAGGGTCAAATAATAAATTTGAAAACAAAAAACTCTATAAATTATTTGTTAGGACAATATCCTAATGAAGAAATATAGAGTATGGCCTCGAACTTGAATAATTTTCATTTTCATTGCAAAACAGAAATGTTTTTGAACTTGAATAATCTTGCTCACATCATGATTTATGATAATTTATTGTTTTAATTTTTTAAAAGTAAAGTACTTAATAAAAAACTTTGAAATCTAATAAGCTATAAAATTTCTTTTTGCTTCAAAATAAAATTTGTCAATAAATCGCGTCACAATTATTTCTGAAAGCAAACCAAGTTCATAACCAATTGAGAAGAGTGAGTTCTACTTTTTATATAAAAAAAAACAAACTGTTTATGTCGATATTTTTCTACATGACATTAATGAATTTCTTTTGAAAGTAGGGTCAAATTTGCTCACTCATAGAAATAAACCTGTAAAAACAGCAGAAAAAGCTACTAAAAATTAGTTATACATGACTTTGCAGAAAAAACTGCTAAATTTAGCAGATTTTTTTTTTGCTAAATATTAATAAAAATAAGAACAGCAAAAATAAATCTGTTAACTTTACAAAATCTTAGTTATATTCGATGTGAATTTTAGTTAATTGAAAATAGCATTTTACTCTGTAAAATTAACAAAAACTTTTATTAAACATTTGTAGACTAAAAATAGCAAACAAAAACTGTAATAATTAAAATTTGTTTGCTATATTTACATCAAATTAAGCATTTAACAGTATATTTAGCTAAAATCAACAGAAATTTTTGCTAAAAAATTGTAGATTGCTGATTTCATAAGGGCAAGTTTTAATTTGCTGATTTAATTGTTACTTTCAATTAACTAAAATTTAGCTCAAATATAACTAAATACACTGAAGCCTCGATTTGCGTCATTAATAGGGACCGGGGAAATGCGACGCAAACCGAAACGACGCAAATCGAATCACTTTTCTGTATATGCTTAGAATAACTTACCTAACAGAATAAGACGGGAATTCCCCTTTTTACACGCAAATTGAAAAATTCTTCAAATGTACATACTTATGTAATAATGAATTCAGTGAAAAATACAATCAAATGTAGCGACGCAAATCGGAATAAAAACTACGCAAATCGGAATGAACCAACTTTTAAGAAGCGACGCAAATCGAAACTACGCGAATAGGATCGACGCAAATCGGGGCTTCAGTGTATTTGTAAATGCAACAGTTTTATTTTTGTTATTCTTATATTACTAATATTCAGTAAAAAAATCTGCTAATTTTATCAGTTTTTTCTGCAAGATAATTTTTAACTAATTTTTAGTAGCTTTTTTGCTTTTTTTTTACAGATTTGTTTCTATGAGTGAATTTCCAGCCAAACTAAGGGAATAAATTAAAAAACTGATCATATATTTTTTTAAGGCATGTTCTTGGTTATTCATAAACCTACATTATGTGGTATTCCGAAGCTAATATTTTTATGACTTTTGTCCAGCTAGATTTTAATTTGAAAAACAGAGTACGGGTGAGAAGATCATCCTTGTAAAATATACAAGGTTGTGCATGTCAGTGTTCTTAAAACAACTCCACAATAAGAGCTCTCGTCGTTATACCTCTCTTGTAAGCCATTTTGGTAGTTGATCGTAAAACAACTATTTTGTTAGCACATTTCAGTAAAAAATAAAAATTAAATTAGCAAATTTTTGTTAATTTTTTGAGCTTATAAGACCTAAAATATTCATGTAAATAAAAACTAAATTTTTGTTTACAGTTTTGTCCCGACGTTTCGTCGATTATTTTTCGACTTCTTCTGGGGATTCGTAAATATCGATATTATTACATTAAAAACTTTTTTATAATTAATTTTACATTTAACATGTACGATGGCGGATCAATAAGTCCGTGACTTTTTGAATGAAACACAGTTTTTTTTTGCAAAAAAATAATTTATTTTTCAACATAATCTCCTTTTATCTCAATACGCTTAGTCCAACGTTTCTCCAATGTTTGTATCCCTTCCAAAAAATAGTAAAGGCATTTGTTTGATCAATAATTTCATCGTTGGAGCTAAATCGCTTTCCACCGAGCCATTTCTTGAGGTTTGGAAATAGGAAATATTCACTGGGGGATAAATCCGGAGAATATGTCGGATGAGGTACCAATTCGTAGCCCAATTCTTGATGAAAACGAACTTTTTCTTGGCCGTATGGGGTCGTTTTTTTTTTTTAATCCTCTTTAAATCGGTCCAATAAGTTGGCATAATATTCGCCGTTTATTGTTTTTCCCTTTAGAACAAGGGTGCCCAAGCCCTATGCGCTTCGTGCTCATTTGTTTTTTTTAAAAACACTTAGCTATAGGCTGTGTGTTTTAATACACACATAGAGCACTCAGCACTAGCAATACGAATTACACAAACAACTTTGTCTTATTAGTTTTTTTGTCGTTTTTTTGTCGTTCTTCACTGTATACACGCAAGTGCAAAGCAACAACACTTTCGTATGCTTTGCTGGTAAACATTGAAATATTTTTTTCTTTTTTTCTTTGTATGTATTGGTTTTTACAACAAAAAAATATTGAATAAAATTAGTTTTTCTTTAAATGTATTGGTGTTTGCTCTTCCATAAGGAACTCTTGGGCACTCCTGCTTTAGAAGGTAATCGATGTGGATTATCCCGCGTGCATCCCAAAAACTGTTGCCATCACCTTATTGGCCGAAGAACTTAGCTTGTAATTCTTCGGAGACGGTTCACCCAAAGAAACCCATTGTTTAGACTGCTGCTTGATCTCCGGAGTGTTGTAATGGATTCATATTTCATCCACAGTTACAAAACGCCGCAAAACTCATTCGAATTGCGGTTAAACAACTCCAAACAATTCTTTGAAGTTGTCCACACGATTACGTTTATGGTCAATTGAGAGCAAACGCGGTACGCATCTTGCAGACAGCTTTCTTAAACCCAACTGATCATTTAAAATCGAAACCACACTGCCGTATGAAATGCTTATGGCATCAACAATCTCACGCACTTTTACTCTTCGATCGGCCAACATCATATCGTGGATTTTTTCGATATTTTCGGGTGTATTGACCTCAATTGGCCGTCCAGAAGGTTCAGCGTCACGTGTACTTGTGCGACCACAACGAAGTCAGTAAATCATCTATTTTCCATTGAAATAGATGGTGCAGAGTCCCCATAGTATTTATCAAGCTTTCCCTTGTTTTAATTGACGGTTTTGTGCGCAAGAAATAATGTTTAATGAGCACTCGAAATTCACTTTTTTTCATTTTTAAAAAAATCCACGAGGTTGTATGTTTTGAACAGCTGTTAAACGCAAAGTAAATGACGGAACTTGCTCAAAATTTAACAGTAGTCTATTAACAGGTGGTACTTGATGGGAGCAAGTGTTGAATTTCATATAGCTACGAATGAAGTTCGAAAAGTCACGGACTTATTGATCCGCCCTCGTAACATACAACAAAAAAACGAATTTAACAATAAAAACACATCCTAACTTAATATCTAAATTAGCCAATGTTTAAGTTTTTGCAGTATTTTTTAAGTCAATTTCTCTCTGCGATTGATTTTTTCAGGTTCATTCATTCAGTGATGCCAACTTTCTTTAAGCAAATCACGCAATCAGGCGCATAAAAAAGCGCTAGATGATACATTTTTGCAAAATTTCTACTTTTTTAACTAATTTATGCAGTGAAACAGTTAAAAAGCCCGATTTTAGGAATAAATAACAAATTTTCCATACTTACTGGTTAAAAAAATGCTGAAGATTATGAAATTTTTTTAATATTTTCAGTGCAAAGTTTATACCAAACAATGAGAACAATTTTAAATTAATTTGTAGGCTAAATTGTACAAATATGCACAAAAAGCTGTATTTTTGGCCAAAAAATTTTAAAATTAGCTAAAATTGTGCCAAAAATAATCGTTCTAACGAAAAAGCGCTAAAAGAGCTAAATGGAAAAAGCGAAAAGCGCCAACCTACTACCTTTTTTCTATTTTCTGTTAGAAATAATGCAAGTTTTGGGTAGTACAAAAACGAGAACTCTTGCGGGAAAAGCGTCAAATTTGGCAGCACCGCTGCTTACATTTTTTTGGTTCGTTAATTTTTTGAGATAGAAAACATAAAATTTTTTCCAATCGATTTTTGTAAATTATTTCTTTAATTATGACATCCTTGGATCAAACCGTTGTCCATATAATTTTCGAGTTTCAATCCAATTTCCTTCCCTCTGCGAGGTTTAATTATCGATATAATTACTCTCTAATAATTTAAAAAAAATCTGTTGACATTTTCGATCTGCAAAATAACCAAATTTTCCGTTATTTGCGTTTTTTTTTCGAGCTTATTCAAAGAAAAACTTTGCAAATTTGATAGTAAATGAAAGGTTTACAAAAAGCGATAAAAAGTTTTAAAACATAAATGTTTCGAACATCTTTGAAAGCCATTGTTTACCACCTAAATATTTCTACTCTATCGTATAGCCGAATTTCACAGGACTATCCTTATTAATCCTGGTGTCTTAAATGTATCTCTATACAACATATCCAAAAAAGTGGTTCTCAAAATGCACTTTGTAGATTTTCGGGGCTCCCAATGCTGAGCATCCTTGCAGAAAAATTGCTAATATCAACAACAAAATTTGTAATTTCTGCAAAAAATTTTACAGTAAAGTAATAAAAATATTTATTTGATTGCTCACCTGAATTCCAAACAGTAAAGCGTTTATTTGTGGAATTTAAAGGCTTTTAAGTATTAAAATTGTATTTATGTTTATTTGGTCATTATTTAGTAGTTAAATGGATCCAGAATGAACTTAGCGTAAAATCCTTGAAGCCGGAGTTTTGAAAATTTTCACTTAAAAATGTGAATACATAAGAATAAATGAGGGGTCATTTGGGAATTGGGACTTAAAATACCTATCATGTGATTAGTTAAAATAGAACCGGTTTCTAAAGTATCTCTCTCTATAAAGTGATGAGTCTGAAATAACTAGTACTGTGGTAGGTGAAAACATGATAGGTTCCTGAAGTACCTATCTTGTGATCGGTATAAAAGGGTGGATCACGTGATGGGTCTGAAAGTATTAGTCCCGTTGTAGGACAAAACAGTACCGGTACCCAAAGTTCCTGTCACGTGATCTGTTTAAAAGTTTCTGTAGCGTGATAGATCTGTACCAGGCCAAAATTATTAAACTAAAATAAAAGTTTTTTTTTTTTTTGGCTTAAAATAGGCTGTGTATGGAAATTTTAATCCTTTTATGCATTTTTGGTCACATTAACCCTTTAATGAACTTTAGTATTTTTTTTTTTTTGCGTTATATTAATTCATTAGTGGGTTGAAATTTTTTTTAAAAAATATTATATTTATATCTAGTAATCCAAAATAAATCGGAGCTTTTAAAAGAAATGGTGTTCTTGAAAAAATTAATTTTCTGAAAAAGTTGCAAAGCCTGACAAAGTGAAAATGATTACCAGATATCAAATCATATTTTCTGATTGCGCTTATAACTATGTCGTTATAACAATTTTTCTAGACCTATTTAAAGTTACACATTTTTTATCAAAAAAATTTGTTTTCTGGTTTGCATGAAACATTTAATTTTTTTTCACGACGCCCAATTTTCTTAGCCTTTTTATTACACAAACATTTAGATTTTTTTTCCATATAAAATATTATTAGAAACTTTTTACTTTTAAAAACAAAAAATAAAATAAAAAGTAAAAATCGTGCTTTTTTTATTCTTTTATTAGATTTATTTCAACTTTAGTATATTTTATTATAAAAGTAAATGAGTATTTACAAAAACAAAATCAGTTTTCTGTTGTTTTGAAGTGTTTATTATTAGATTGCCAACAATAAAAAGTGAATGTTGGAAAATTTTAATTTTGGCCAAGAAAAGTTATATTTGATACCACAGTGGTGGTTCCTAAAGTACTTATCACGATTTCGGTTGAAAAGTGTCCTTACAAATCTAAAAAAATGAGTCTTGGCTAAAAAATATGGCATAAAAGTTCTGTGGTTCTGCGATATGTTCTTTGGGGTTAGTTGTGTGACATGTTCTTTTACACCGGTCCTGTGGCATGTCATAGAGGGCAATTGACGCTCACCTAGGATAAGCCCATGTTAAAGTGACTGGTCCTTTTCATATAAAAAGCCAGTCTCCTGGCCGGCCCTACCACAATGAAACGGTCTTGTTACGCGTCCAGTGATAGGCCCCTTTCCCGCAGGGAAATTACAAAACTAGAATGAGGTTATATGGTAACCCACACTATTTTAATAGAATTTTTTGGGTTACTGAAATAATTTGGACAACGTTAAGCTTTTGCACTTTTTAGAAATGTTTTATCAAAAAGTTCCGAAGGACCATAAATTCATTTTCAGAACTACATACATTCAATTATTAACGATTTTGTGACTTCTAGCAAAAGAATTTAAGCACCATAATGTTAAATTGTTGAAAAACATATGCAAAATACATTTGCAGTTAAAATTTTCATATTTACTTAAATGTACTTAAAGTACAAGTAATCGTTAAAATAAAATAAATCAAGTTATAAACAAATTAGCTCAATGTGTGAACAAAAAAAAAAAAAAAAAAAAAGCATAAAAGGAAATGCTTTCAATATAGTAATTAACCAACCAACAATTGAATAATAATATTATTAAGTTATTTTTATTTTATAACGTTTTAAATGTTTTTAACTTTTATTGAAAATACAATGTTTAATATAGTTGGGGTTTGTTTAAGTTCAGTAATGCAGAGAATGAAAAGTAGGCACAATTATGCTTAAGTGCGCCTAATTATTTAACACGGGCTGTATTGAGGAAAACCAAAACTCAGTTATAGTAACTAATCCTTTATAAACTAAATAAGGGGACTTACGTTTTAAAAACTTCAAGTAAAAAACATTTAAAAGTTATAAATTAAAAAAAGTTGAAAACAAAATATTTTAAAAAATCATGCATACATTTTTTAAAACTCAGTTTTAAGTTTTTTTTTTTATATATTTCATTTATTTTGATATTAATTATTATTTTTTTTTACTTATATTCCGTTTTAATTTTGAATTATTTACTTAATAAAATTTATAGTAACAATACATAATATCTATTAAATATACAATATATTCATCAAAAACAAAAACAAAACTTTTCTAAATTTAGTTTGTGTATATTTTTTAGTTTTTACTTTTTTTCGTAGGAGGGTGTCATTCATTAATTTAGCATTATGTGTGTTTTTAACTCTTTTTTTTTTACTTTAGATAATTTTATAGAAAGAAAAATCGTATTCAAAATTGAGATAAAACTTCAAAATATCTATCACACTGTGAACATTATCTGCATGATATTAAAGAATTTTTGCATTAAATCAATGAAATTGTACTGGAATTCATCCATTGGAACTTTTCATTAAGTTAATGCAGGTTTGCATAAAATTGTATGAAAAATGTCACTTAATTAATTATAAGTTACATACATTTAATGAAACGGTTTCATTAAAAAAAACGGTTTTATTAAAAGGTATAAATCTTTTCATAAATTTAAGAACATTTTGGTTTATTTTGTGAAGAAAAGTTTCATTGATTTACTAAAAAATTTTATCATTGCTCTTTCAACAAAATTCTCTCTGTTTTGGTTGTGTAAATTAAAGCTTAATTTACACAACCAAAAACTAAAAGTTTTTTTAAAAACTTACAATTTTGCTTTGATCTAAACGTAGTATTCCGAAATTTAAAAATGCTTTTAATTTCCTCTAAATGTTTCAAAAATTGAATAAGATTTTTCTTTATTGGTTTCATTTTAACAAATTTTTGGTGGTTTCCAAAAAAAAAAGGTTTCAAAGGTGGCTTTTAATTTATTTAGTTTTAATATATAAAAAATCTATATGCGTGTGTGTCTTGTAACGTCCGCCCACATTTCTTAAATGAACAACTAAAGTCTTAATCATGGGTTCAAGGTGCTGATGCAGTTGAAACTACGCATACAATGTAATAAATAACACGGTGCTGCAAAACCAAAAATTACAATCACTTTTAAATCAACCTAGAGTAGGTGGTTGTAAGTCTAGCTGAGTGTATTACAAAAACCGGGTTGAGAAGTTGCAATGTATTCTCAATTTTTCGATATAACTGCGGAAGAGTAATTTTGCGACTGGCGCAATTTAAACATTTGTAACTAGTGATTTTATAAAATAGTGTTGAAAAGAAAGTTACCTTGTCTTTTCAAATATATATATACTTTTCTTTTAACATTGATATTAATATGTAGAGATTTTTGTAAAAACAATTAAATTTTACATTTTTTTTTAACATTTACAATTTCTGTGAAGGATTTTTGCGAATCTTCTTTTAATATGACAGTATTCATAAAGTAAGTGTTTCCTGAGTAAAATGAGCCTTCACTTGTTAAAATCTGTTGAAATTTGACAAAGTTGTGGTACTTTTTCTATATAGTACGAGTGTGTTATAATTTAAAACTTTCAATTTTTATTAAACCTTTTCAACTTCTGGGAGGGTTTTTTGCATCTTCTTATAAAATAACTATATTCATAAAGTTAGTGCTTTCCTGAGGAAACTAAGCTTCCTTTACAGTTTTATTAGTTTTTTGTTTTTACTTACATCGAGATTATTTTTATGTTATTTTCAATTTATAACGAGCTTTAAACCTCCGTATATTAATATGTTGAAATCGGTTGAAAATTGACAAAGTTATGGTAATTTTTCTATATAGCCGATCAAAAAAAAAAGTTACATCTCAAATACAAAATCAGATCTAATTTGATTTACAAAGATTGATAGTTATTCTTATACAAGTTTATCTCGAAATTGGAGTATCCAGTAATATCCGATTAAATCCCTCAAATATACTACCGGATTAAGTTAGATCAAAATTGATCTCAAAATTATGGTATCCAAAAATATATAATTTAAGATCCTGATTTATCCCAAAATATCCCGTGGCATGAATTTAGATCTACTTGGATCTAATTAGATCCAAAAAGATAAGTAATTTTTGGTGGACAGAATGAGCTATTTGGAGATTAAATTGCATTTACTTATATCCCATGACATATATTAATTTTAATAAAACTAATTTGGACATCTGCGCATATATAATTATATATGGTGTTATATATTGCAATATATAACTATGTCTTATACGTATGGAAAATATTAATGATGTTGGACCATATATAATCATATCTCAAACTAAGTTGTTAATCCTAATGTCATATATAATTATTTGTCATTTTTTGAATTACATTTAGTATTTTTTGTATAACATTTGATATTTTTTGAATTACAAATCAAATTTTTTGAATTTAAATTTTCTATTTTTTGAAAAATCACATGGGTTTTTTGAGGAAATTACATTAGTGTTCAAAAACATCAAAAATTTCACAATCCAATTTAAAAATAATTACTTCTTGGCATATTATAAAAAAATATAAAATGCAAAAAATACTGTTTTATTACTGATTTTTAATGGCCCTCAGAGTACTCTAAGAAATTTGAAGTGTGATACCCATATTGCCTACATTTGAGCAAACAGGGTTGTCATCATAATGCAAAAAATAGGGTTTCGGGAAAACCCTACAAAACCCGAAGTAGCTGAAATATCGAAGAAATAAAAAATACTTCTCGGCTTAAACTTAATAAAGATCAATACATGCGAATTCGATAGTATACATGTTCATATAAAGTACCTAAAATAAGCTCATTTTTTACAACAACAACTATACCACAACAAAAACGTACCAAAAAAAGGTACCAGAAGATAACTTTTAAAAATTGATTTCCGAAAATATAACATTTATATATAGGTTCTTTGGATAATATACCAAATAAATTCAAAAAACCAAAAAATTTATCATTTTTGACCCCCCTTTGAACACGTTAAATTCCCACTATGGCCAATAATCTTGGTCCTTACCTTAGAATTTTTTTTCTCAACAAAATATCCAAATTTAGTCAAAATCGCAGATTATCTCATGAAAGACCTTCCTTGTGAGTTACAAATATTAAAAAGCGCCAGTCGCGGTTATAGAAAATTTGAAAGTTTATTGCAACTTCTCAAACCGGTTTTGTCATACACTCATCAAGACTTAGAACTTACACTAGGTCAATAGACGAGTGATTTTTCTGTGTAGCACAGTGTAAATTTTATTTTAACTCTTATTGTATGTTTTGTGATTGATGGTGCTAACAAATAGATTAATACGGCTGTTTGGAATAGTAAGTAATCGCCTTCTTCTTAAATATTTTGAATAATTGGTAAAACAAAAATCATAAACGTTACATGGTATCTTTTTGTACAACGAAGTTTTTTTTCGAATTTTTTTTGTTCCAAAATCCAGTTTGATTTAAAATGAATTATTATTATATAGTTGTCGGGAATTTATTCTTTATAATTCATTTACGGGGAAATTAGTCAATTAATCTAATTTTTACAATACTATCGAATTTTAATTGAATAATATGAATATGACATTTGATTTAAAATTGCTGGAAACACTTGAAGATTTTTAACAAAAAGCAGAACTTTTTTATGACCGAGGAAGAAACTCTATCAAGTAGTTCCTCTATATTTATAAAAGAATAACGCTACTGACTGTCTTAACTTCGCCCATCTAATGATGCTGCACAGTGGGGTATTTGAAAAAAAACAATGGAAATAAATATAGAACTTTTAAACTACTGATCCGATCGGTACGATTCAAATTGCAAATTGTAAAAGAAGTTTTAATCTATAGTAATATTGTGATTGGCTCACCCTGTTTTATTACAGAGTGTACTTACAAGTTCTCAAAGTTGACTAGCTCGTGTATAAAAAATCTTTAAGCCTGGAGTAATGTACGCTGTAAGATGAAGAAAAAAACATTCTTATAGTGATATCACTCATTTACTAAAAGACTGTCATAAGTCAAAAAACGCGATTTTTGAGTTAAGGATGTAGATTTATTAGTTATATCATGCTTCATATTGCGTAATAATTTCATATTAATATCATGTATACTTTTCGAGTTAGAGGAGAATATATTTAATTTTTTTCAAGAGTATATACTTTATAAAGAAACTGTGCTACTCACGGGTCTCTCGATAATTAGAAAATTTGCACCCAAACTCTCACTAAGAGAGTTATGCATTAATAAACCTATTTATAGAAAAGTGACCAAATAAATAGAGAAAGGATCAAGAGAGGCAGATATTGATTGAAAACTTTAATCGCATTTTCTGCAAAATCGTGTGTTTTTAAGTAAAATCTTTTAGTAAATGAGCCATATGTTGTCTCGTCTAATTTAAAAGTTACTTAAATTTAAATTTATATATAAAAACTTAGTTTTTTCTTGTCATGATTATTTTTTTTTTTTTTTGGTTTAGCTACCACTTTATTATTTGATGGATTTAAAAACGAAAAATTTTCCATAAGAAACAAGAAATAAATTTTCTTTGATAGTTTACTAGTAAAAAAAATTCTTAAATCTAAAAAATTTAAAAATTTGTGTAAAATTGTAATTTTTTGCCAAAAAGGAATTTTGCTTTACAATACAAGTTTTAATATTTTCTGAAAGATTGGGCGTTTAAAAAAGTTAGAAATGTAATGCCACTAGTTGTTCGACATGCACCACATGTCACGCATTGGTCGAAAATTACAAACTTTTGACAATTAAAAAATATTAGGTTTAGAGTTTGTTAAAAAAAATTGTGCACTGGTTTAAGAACTTTTTTCAATTTCTAGTTATGAAAAAAAGTGTTCTTAATGTTTGGTATAAATATATGTGACCCAATCCCAATATTACGATAGATTAACATCTCTTTTAAAATTCCAGTTTGATTCGTACCGAATGCATCAGTAGCTTAGAAGTTCCATATTTATTAAAATTATTTTTTCAAACACCACACTGTGCGCTGGAGCTAGGAATCTGAAATTACGGACCTTAGCGTAGACTTTCGCAATAGCGGACATTTTGGAAGTTCTTACGGTTAGTAGCAAAAAGGAGAAAAGTGTTTGCCCCTTGGCTGCCAGCCCATACAGTGGGAGCACTAGTAGTGCATGCAAGTACTTTTTATACCTAAACAGTCAGGCCTAAAAATGTTGGAATGGTATAAGATACGCTGAAGGCAAATCTGGTCTCAGAATCACTCTCCGCCATCAGGCGTTCGAACTATATTAACGGGTAAAGTGTCGTTTTTGATCAGAATGCTTCGATTTTTTAACTTCTTGGAAATATATATCTTACAATACTTATAACCTGAACACAATACTGTTACTCTTTTTTCAGTTTTTGAATTTTTATGATAACTTATTTCCTTAAGAAAATATTGTAAATTAATATTGCGGTTGTAACTGCAATTTTAAAGTCCCGTAGTGAAAAGTTTAAAAAATTCTAATTATTTTCTAGTTCAAAAAACGATTTCAAGAAAAAATAAGATTTCTTAAAAATTCAAAAACTGAAAAAAATAAGAAAAATACTAAGAGCAGTGTATTTAGGGGTCGTTATAAGTAATGTAAAAATTATATTTCCAAGAAGGTGAAAAATCGGAGCATTCTGATCAACAACGACACTTTTCCCTTTAATATAAATAGCTCGAACTCCTGATGTCGTATAGTGGTTCCGATACCAGTGATAGATACAGCGTACCTTTACCTAAAAGTACACTTTAGTTAGTGTCAAATTGTTTTCGTCATGAATCTTTTGGTGTAAATAGTATTTACATGTACTCACGAGTGCTCCCCACTGTATGTTCCTTTGTGTACGACCCAATTCACTGATATTATACTTTTTGGATTTCTGGCCAGAAACGTCGTATCGTTCTGTCCAAACATATTAAGCTAAAAACTTTTATATTTTTTTATCTTTTCCTAATCCTGCCTAGACGCCCGCTTAAATGGGGGTTTTGGAAAATCCTTCATGTATGGACAACAAGGGGAACAATTTTCTCCTTGGCGGCATTACCGAACCGATGAAGTAAGGAACTTGAAATTTGAAATGAGGGTTCCCACTCCTGCATAAACATCCGCTTGGAAACTATATTTGAAAATTCATACGGTTAGGGGAAAATATCTCCCCTCAGCGGCCTGACCAGACTTCTTTGATAGAAAAATAAAATTTATTATGTATGTTCCTTGGGTTACGGGCTAATTCATAAATATGCTTTTAAGAATTTGTTGGTCTGTCGAAACCGCCTTATTTAGGAACTCGAAACTTGGTATGTAGGTCAATCCTCAGGCGAAGACAACCGCTAAGATGGGATATGTGGACATTTCAACGTGGCGGATCAAAAAATGGAAAAAAAATTTTCAAGAACGTGGTTAAGGAGGAGAGGTGCAACGAGGTGAAAAGTCTCACCCTTGACAGCCTCCAAACTAAAGTGCTAAAAATACGAGTTTAAAGTAAGAAATTTTCCTCTCTAACGACCTATCCAAAACGTTAAAGTAAGGAATTTGAAATTTAGTCTTTAGGGTTTTCTTACCGCGTAGACATTTCCTCAGACCGAATTTTGAAAATTTTAAGTGTAGGCTCCAAAAGTGGAAAAGTCTGCATCTCGATGTCCTACCCTTACACTTATGGTTAGAAACAAAAAATTTCAGATATGCGTTCCATATGGAATGGCACATTTTAGATTTTTTTCAGGAACAAGGTCAAAAGGGTTTTAGAATGGGAAAAGTCTCCTCTTAATGGCCTGCCAAAACCGTTGAGGTTAGGAACTTTAAATTTGTTAGATTAATCCTCAGGAATATACATCCGCTAAGGAGAGATTTTTGTAAAATCTCAAGGGGAACGGAAAAATTCTACCTAAATCACCCTTCTTAAACGTCAGAAGTTACAACACAAAGAGAATTTAAGTGAACGAAAAATAATGAACATTTTTTGTAAACTAATGAAACTTTTCGTCAAAAAGTGAACGATAAATTTCGTAAATTTAATGAATATTTTCATACTTTTTATAATGGCATTTTTTCATTTAGTGAACAAAACTTTTAAAAAATTTAATGATATTTTTATAAAACTTTATGAAAACTTGGATTAGTTTAACGAACATTTTCAACGAACGAGTTCCAGTGCAATTTCATTGATTCTATGCAAAAATTCACTATTATCATGCAGATAATTTTCTTATTGAAGCTCTTAAGTTCGAAATTGTGCAATCCACAAAACAATTCACCGTGAAAGATCATAACCTAATTTATTCAAAGAAAAATTGGTTTTCGGATTATTTAAATCGACTTTAAACTTACCTTACTACTTGAACCTTTAGCTATGTTAAGCGTTTAATATTTCACTTAAAAGTCCGGCGTAAGTTTTCTTTTCGGGCGCTCCTCAAAACAAAATAAATAGAAAATAGACTTTTTTCAATTATTCCCTCTAGAATGGAAAAGAAAATTTTTTTATTTTTAGACCAATGAAATTTGGCTCTCTCCAGATCCATTTAAGACCCCATAGGAATCTAAAATAACAAAATAACTCATGCAGTGAGAGAATTATCTGCATTATATCAATGCATTTTTGCATTAGTTTAATGAATTGTCACTGAAATTTGTCCATTGAAGCTTTTCATAAAATTAATGAAGTTTTTCATAAAATTTAATGAACAATTTCATATTATTTATTAAATATTTCATTCGACTAATAAAAAAGTTTCATTAAAAACAGTTTCATTAGAACTATGAAGTTTTTTCATAAAGCTTAAGAAATTTTTCATTCACATTGTGAAGAAAAATTCATTATTTTAGTAAAAAAATTTCATTAAAATTTGTTCAAGAAATTCCCTCTATGCAACAATACAGTTTTGGTACTCAAAAAAAGGAAATTTAATCACGGATTTTGAAAAATTTAAATTTGTTTTAAAATATCGCTTGATTTTTTCAAACAGTACAGTTTTAAATATAAGTAAACTTTTGCCGAAAGCCAATATTTCTCGAGTATTTTGTCATTTAAATATTGTGGTATATATTTTATTTTAGCAAACTCCTCTAATATTTCATCGTATGTAACGTTTTGGGGTGTTCTACATAAGTTTCAGGCACTGGAGCTTTTTCTTTACAAATAATATTAGTTTTAATTTAATTATAATTAAAAATGTTTGTTTTATACATTAAAAACTGTGTGTGTTGTTGAAATTATATATATTTTTTACACAAATAAACTTAATAATTCATCATCTCGTACGTACTATTTTTGGTCCAGAGTGTCAATTGTATTCTACTCTTATGGTGGTGCTGGTGGCATAAAATTAAAACAAAAAAATTTTACTGAATTGCAAAAAAAAAAATACAGTCTTCTTATTCATGGTGGGTCAATGGTAAATATTTACATTTTATATATTTTTTTTTTTATTATTAAATAAATGTTTTTTTAATATTGCTACGGTGAGTGCTTTTAAGTTAAAATTTTCCAACACTCTCTTTTCTTTTATTACCTTAACAATCTTTTAATACTTTTTTTTTATTTTGAAATCTACAAAAAAAAAACTTTTTATTTCTGTTACTTATTTTTTAGTTTTGTTTTATTATAATTTTTTTTTTTTTTGTTGTAATTTTTAGTTTTTTATGATTTTTTTCTAAACCGTTACATTTAAATCTTGGAGTTATCACTAAATATTTTTTTTAATTATAAATTTTAAAAGTTATTAAATTTTATTATTTTATGCGTATATTTTTTTTTTTAATTAAATATTTTATGTTTTATTTAGGTGCTTCTGTTCTGGGTCCACCATTTGGTCATTTTGGTCCTTTTGCACCACCAGGTCCTCTGTTGGCTACTCCTCATCGTGCTACACACCATCCTCATGGTCCTACACATCCGCCTCCACATCCAGCCGCATTTTATCCTCATCCCTTAGTTTATTGGCCGTATCCAAGTCCTCCGGTATCGCCAACAACGTACTTCAATCAGCCGACACATTCACCCACTCATGTGCCTGGACCACCTATGGTAGGTAAATATTCCAATATTTAACTAATTATGCATATTAATGTATAGGGCTACCAAAAAACAGCTATAAAAACAATGTTTTAAGCGCTTGAAAAAAGCTCTCAAAAAAAAGTAAAATAAGCTTTTAAATATAAAAATAAGCCGTTAAATTTAAAAAATAATCCGTTAATTTTTTAACGTTTTATTAAAATTGTTACTCATAATACAATCTGTGAAATTTTGTTCCTTGGAATTTCGTCAGTCAAACAAAGGTGCAATAGAAAATTTGGTTTTCCTAAGCTTCAGAGTTCAAATTGGTTTATTAAAATATATTTTGAAAATAAATTAAAAGAAAATACTTAAAAATATCAAATGCTAAAAAGAAAAAAAAAGTACGATAAGCCTATTTTTAAGAAAACAGACAAAAAGTAACTGATATTTACAAAATAAGCTAAGAAAAGCTCTAAAAAATATCTTAAAATTTTCATAATTTCATGATCAGAACTTGAACTTGTATTTAGTCTAAATAGTTCTATCCCTTCAAATAAAAAAAAACTATATAAAGCTTATTGTTATTTGCCCTCAGGCACGTAGCTAGGAATTTGTTTCGGTGGGGGCTTTTTCGATTTTTTATTTTGATTATGTATTTTTTTTGTAACCCGGGAAAACTTATCAAAATATGTGCACACTAGGGTTAGAATTTTTTTTTTGCCAAATTTTTAGAAATCGCACGTCATTTCGAAACAAAAACCTTCCGCATAAAGTGCATTTCCGTAAAATGCATTTTTTCAAGTTTTTAACATTTTACATATTGTGTTCGTTATATTGCGAAATTTAATGTCTATATCGCGAAACAACGCTTTAATCTCTTTTATCACAATCCACGAAACACGTCAAATTTGAAAACGTTTGTGTCCTTTAAGTTGAATATGCATCAATATTGTCTAATTACGTTAAAATGTTAGCTAAATATTAAGTTTTAGTTTAATTAAACAAAAAGAGGATTATACGAAAACCTTTTTGAAAACCGCCAAAAAAAATTGAGTTACTTTATATTTCTATGGACTAATTAATATATGGCTAGGGTAGCTAAAATTTGATAATTGCAAAACAAAAATCAAAAGTTATAACCCTAGTGCACACAAAAATTTTTGACTTTTAATAACCCGATTAAAAAAAAATAATATGATGCTTTATATAACACAGTGCAACACGAAAAAAATAACCATATACGGACACCACTAAGTGATAAAAGACTAAAAAAAAAGACCCGTGTCTCCCAATTTTTGCCAAAGTCATATCCTCTTTTGTTTATGGGCCGCCAAAGATTTGGGGCCTCGGTATCATTTTCGCAAAAAAGTGATCATTTTCTCAGGCTCATATCTTGCAAACCGTTCAGAATTTACTCTCTATGGCAAAGTTGTAGCTCTTGTCATAAAGAACAAAAATTGTTCTCTTTTGTTTATGGGCCGCCAAAGATTTGGGGCCTCGGTATCATTTTCGCAAAAAAGTGATCATTTTCTCAGGCTCATATCTTGCAAACCGTTCAGAATTTACTCTCTATGGCAAAGTTGTAGCTCTTGTCATAAAGAACAAAAATTGCGAACATATAAAATCAAAAAAACTTCACCTTCCAGATCAAAATCGCAAAAAACTTAAAAAAATTCGATTTTTTTTTACCTTTTTTCCCGTGTTCAGGTCCATAGGTAGCAAACCGTTCAAAATTCAAGAAAACAATCAACTACAAAAATTTACCTAAGATCTCAATAAACAAATTTCTAGAACATATAAACTTCCTCGGAATTGGGTTTGCTACCTATGCACCTGAACAGGAGAAAAAAGGAAAAAAAAAATAAATTAAAAAATTTTTCACTTTTGCGCGCTACCTAAACAGTGTTAAGAATCATCTCTAGGAAGTTTATATGTTCTAGAAATTTGTTTATTGAGATCTTAGGTAAATTTTTGTAGTTGATTGTTTTCTTGAATTTTAAACAGTTTGCTACCTATGGACCTGAACACGGGAAAAAGGTAAAAAAAAATCGAATTTTTTTAAGTTTTTTGCGATTTTGATCTGGAAGGTGAAGTTTTTTTGATTTTATATGTTCGCAATTTTTGTTCTTTATGACAAGAGCTACAACTTTGCCATAGAGAGTAAATTCTGAACGGTTTGCAAGATATGAGCCTGAGAAAATGATCACTTTTTTGCGAAAATGATACCGAGGCCCCAAATCTTTGGCGGCCCATAAACAAAAGAGGATATGACTTTGGGAAAAATTGGGAGACACGGGTCTTTTTTTTTAGTCTTTTATCACGTAGTGGTGTCCGTATATGGTTATTTTGACATGACTTAAAAAATTACACACAGTGTAATCATACGAAATTTAATATGAGCCTTAATACAGTTTTATCCGAGAAATGGGCCCATATAAATATTTAAGTTTGCATCAGTTTAGTTATCCGATACAATTTAAGCCGATTTGATATAGCGGTATAAATTAATATCTGAACTGATACTAATATATACAAAATAAGCTATAGTTGTATCCGGTTTTTGATTTTAAAACTTCATTAAAATCCGAAATATTTTCAGAAATAATTACAGTCAAATACGGGGTTTGCTTTAACTTCATTAATTCTACACTTAGAATACTATGTAGGTAAAACTGCAAATGTAGTTGAAAACAAATGAAATTTCATTTAAAGAAAGGACGACTTACATTACAGTAAATTCAACTAACATTGTCATTTGTTTTTTAATGTTCAAAAAATGACTAACAATTGTAGTAAAATTTAACCACATGGTAGTAAAAAATAAACAAACATTTATTTTTTAAATAACAAAAAACAATCATTTGATGTGGGTTGTTTTTTTAAATGAACTACAAGGTTAGTAAAAAATTTAATTTGTTCTACAAATTGTATTACAACCCAAGCAACTACATAGTTTTAAAGCAGAAGTTTCCTGAGTGTATAGTTGTATCCGGTTTTTGATTTTAAAACTTCATTAAAATCCAAAATATTTGCAGAAATAATTACCGTCAAATACATGGTTTGGTTATTAGATAATTGCAAAAATTGGGATAAATTTTGTGTATAAAATTATACACAAAATTCAATTAAATTGACTTTTGTATTGATATCATTCATATTTATATCCAAAATATTATTGAAATATTTTCTATTGTGACTCTGCATACAATTTTATACAAAATTAAATTGTGTTTTTTTAAATATGATATAATATCTAAATATATATTATTTTGTATTATGCAATGTCTAGGAATATATAACGTCATTATTAACTGCATTATTAAAAAGCCACTATTTATGACATCATATCAGAATATATCGACAAAAATAATTTTATATATGAACTTATATAATTATGTCCGGTTAAATACACTGGCGGACAAAAACGTATAAGTGTATATAAAATAATGTATTATTTTATGCAAACGTTTCAACTCGGGAAATTAAAGATTATAACCGTCCAAAAAACTACGTATTTTTTATTTGTGAACTCAAAAATTTTGCAGACAAATTAAAAGGCAATATTTTCGGGCTTAAAATTGGCGGTGAAATTTAACACATCTGTGTGTGAAAATATGTTTAAAGTTTAGGAAGATAAGATTAGATTAGATCAGATCAGAAGGCACTATGCACCGCTGCCTAAAGTTACCTACATATTCAAGCTACCTATAAAGCCAATTATCCTATTAGGCAAAATGTTCGTGATGTCGGAAGGCGAAATGAAGCGATCACCTAGAAACCTAAGTCTCCTATCACAAAGCCTGGGACATTCGCAGAGAACATGCTCCGAGGTCTCAGACACCATCTCACAAAACCTACACATATCCGTGTCCGGTTGACCCTTCCTGTGCAGATGGTATCTGAGATTACAGTGTCCAGTTAAGTACGACGCCAGGGTCCTCAAACCCCCCCCCCCCCTTTCAAGCGACAAGAGTCGCCTCGACCCCTTCCTGGAAAAAGAGATCAATCTCTTAGCCTGGCGCTGACCAGGAGAGTTTTCCCAGTAACCAGAGAATTCAGACTCTCTCCATGCCATGAGCCTTTCCCTAACATACCCCGCAGGTATTCCACAGAATGGTTCAGGACCAATAAAGGGCCTTCGGGCCCCGCGGTTGGCAAGACAATCTGCCCTCTCGTTGCCCTCATGCCCCTCATGACCACGAATCCCCCCAAGGTTAGAGAGTTGCCCCTACCGAGCCTATTGAGAGTCTGAATGCATTCCATGACCAACCCAGACGACACCTTATAAGCCATTATGGCCCTCAGTGCAGCCTGACTGTCAGAAAGAATGTAGATGCGAGATCTGAGCGTTCCCATTCGCAGGCATTTCCCTGCACAGACACAGATGGCCCAAATCTCCGCCTGAAAAATGGACGGATATTTTCCCATAGGTAAAGCACGCTGGAAGCCTGGTCCAAAGCCGCCCGCACCCGTGTTCCCATTCGACTGCTTGGAGCCATCAGTGAACCACAACTGCAACCATCTTCCGGTTCCCAGGATTGATTGGTCCACATGTCTCTGTCAAACAACAACACATCAAAATAGCTATCAATGATCCACTCCGGTGACACTCTGTTTAGGAAATTTAAACTTATTTAAAAACAGCCACTTATTTGAATTATTTTAAATATTGGTGAACAAATTATTCACTATTTTTTCTCCATTTCAAATAAGTATTCGACTTTTTTTAAGATCGGAGGGAGCCAATCGGGGCTATACTAATTGTTAACAAAATCATAAATTTTCCAAGGAAGCATTTAAGCTCACTAGTGTGATTGTAGTCTGAAAGAAATAGTGATAAAGAAAAAATATACAATTGGAAAATTTAAAAATATATTTCAAGTGTTCTTGTGTTCTTACCCATAATTTTTAACTTCTTCGTCAATAATTACAATTTTCGCCAAATAATTTTTTAAATAAAAACCCTTTAAAATTTCTAAAAAAAAATATATATATAATATAACACCGAGACTAGTTTAGCTACTTAATTTTAAAATGTCGCATTTCAAGGAGCGCCAATCGAAATTTGTTTACATTTAGTCTAAAATAAAATTGTAAAAAATTGAGTCAAATTGGACCACGTTCACACATGATGCATATCGATCAAAGTTTGAGGCTTAAATTTTATTTCGAAAAATTAAAAATAATAGTCTCTGTGTGCTGAACATGAGTAGCTTCAATGGATTTTGAGATACCGTAATATTTATCGTAACCCTGCAGGCACACGATCAAGATTTTCTTGATAGTCTTTTACATATACTGTTTGTCAAAATATGTAAAAATTGACAGCTGTGACGTAGGCTGCACGCAAATTGAAAGCAATTTCAATATTTGTGAAAGGAAAAACAAAAACAATTTAAAAAGAATTGTAATCAGCTGTTTTCTGGAACGTAAATTGATACACTCCACTTGAAAGAGAAATCTGAAGCAAGTTCGTTTCAATTTTAGAAAGTGAGCCTGTATTGGTAAACAAGTGTGAGTGTATTAAAACTTGATAGGCAAAACTTGATTGTGTAACCATCAAGTAAAAAAATACTGAAAACTATGTTACCAGATGCGTGCGTGGCAGACCAAATTAAAATAAAAAGATTGCACTGTAAGTAAAGTATCACCTTTTGAAATGACACACTACGGCACACGTAAAATTAAGTTTGGGCAGTAGTAGTATCTCCGTTTTAAAAGATTATGTCAAAATACACAGAAAAAATAATTGTCAAAAAATTTAAATTTAACTTTAGTTCGATTTCAAAATTACTTTCAATTAAATGTTTAATTACATGTATCTGCTGTTTAATTGAAAATGAATTTGGTATAAACAAAATTTCCAGTTTTTATTACGTTCCAAAATTAAATAATCGATTAAAGTAAAAAATTCGCGTTTTTTTTAATTTTGGAGATTTTTTTCATTTTAGCAATTTTGCTTTAATTTTAGAATATTTTTTCGAATTTTTGGCGATATTTTAATTTTGGCCATTTTTTTGAATTTCTGCAATTTTGAGGATTGTCTTTTAAATTTTTTTTTGTTTTTTTTTTAAATTTTGGCAATTTTTTTTTTTTACAATTTTGGTGTTTTTTTTTAATTTTGTAACTTTTTTCCCCAATTTTTGCTATTTTTTATTTAAATTTTAATTAATGTTTTAATAGAATCTACACACAGAGAAAAATTTAGCTATTTGCCAACTGAAATTCGGTTACTACGACTCAAATTCGGGGTATTACGAATTTTATTCGGTTCGTACAACTGAACATTAGTAATTCAACTGAATTTTAGTTGCAACACCCAAAATATTCAGAAATCCAATGTAAATATCGTTGCACTAACTGAATTTATAAGTTGGTACCATTAAACTACACTTTTCAATTCGGTTGGCACTTTATTTATCTGTGTGTACTAAAATTTGTTTGAAATAAAAAACAATATTCAATTAAATTTTTAATAGATATGAATAAAACTATAATTGAAAATAATATCAATTAAATAGTTCAAAATTATTTTAGTTGTCACTACAATTTCCTCAATAGGACCGAATTCAATTAAACTTTTAACTGAAATAATTGAAACTCAATTTTAATTGTTTCATTATATTTTAAGGCAAATACATCGAAAGCTCTTATCCAATGACTCTATTTATTGCTTTTTTTGTAGAAAATCAACTCTAACAATGAAAGCCTCTCAATTGCAGGCGGTGTTTCTAATGAAATTTGAAGATTCAAACAATACAATACGGAACTAACAGGCATTTCCAATATGTTGCAAGTCAAAAATATATATTTTTATATTAAATTTATCAATAACATTGCTATTTTCTAACGATTTGTATTACGTTTTTAAATTTGTCAAATCATTTCATAGTGGGGGGGCTTTAGCCCCCTTATTTTACTATTAAAAAACGAAAAGCAAAATCAATTAGTGTTTCATAACTATAAATACACTTAACTTAATATATAAAAATTTACAAAAATTTAAGAAAAATTTTCAATTTATAACCATATATTTTCACAAAAATTTACATATTGTATATTTACAAAAATAAAGCAAATCAAACATATTAGCTAGTTTGATACTAGTATTTCGATCTGGCTAAAGATCTCATCAGAAACCGAAGTTTTAGAAAAGTTAGAGCCTCCATAATAGGCAGAACTTTAACAAAAAATCTATTAATAATCAATTTTGCTCCATTCTTGTCTTCTTAGTATCAAGCACGTGGTTAGGTCTTTTCCTAACAAGCATCATGACGTTACTAAACTTTGAAGACCAAAAATGTTCTATTTATATAAAAAATTTTTAGTTTGTACTCTGGCTCAAGTAATATTTTTTACAGTTATATTAGTTTTTTGTTTTTATATACATCGAGATTATTTTTATGTTATTTTCAATTTATAACGAGCTTTCAACCTCCGTATATTTACAAAAATAAAGCAAATCAAACATATTAGCTAGGTTGATACCAGTATTTCGATCTGGCTAAAGATCTCATCAGAACTCGAAGTTTTAGAAAAGTTAGAGCCTCCATAATAGGCAGAACTTTAACAAAAAACCTATTAATAATCAATTTTGCTCCATTCTTGTTTATTAATGCTGCCACTTTTTTATTTTTTTTGTTAGTTTTGAAGGTTTGTTTGTATTTTTAACCACTTTCGACACCACCTAAAAATAAAAAAAAATATATCAGTATCTTCTACTAACAAGGGGAGTCTTCCGATGGCTTATTTCCGATCTTTACACAAAAAAAAATTCACTACTTTTTTCAATTACATCGGTTTGTTGAAAATATTTAAAGCTGTCAATTAAAAATTAATTGAATCAATTAAATATTTGCTTAAATTCTGAACTTGCTTGACAGTTTTTCATATTATCGTTCAAGAGCAAACATTAACACTGTTTTTGTTTTTTGTAGTATTTATGTATTTTTTTTATAAATGCCTGTGTTTAGTGGTATTAGTAATAAATATTTTAAGTTCATTTCAATTAGATTAGATATTAATTCTTATCAGGTTTATTACTTTATTAAGTTAAATAATTTAGTATAAGTTGTTTAAATCTGAATATTTATTTATTCTAAAGCATTATCATAAATTTGAGAATGTAATTTTTAAAGTTTAATTTCGGTAAATAAAAATTTTAAAATTTTTGAAACGAATTAATTCAAACAAAAAAAAAATACTCCGATTTCAACAAATGGGCGAATTTTTGCAAACAAAAATTCCAAAAATAATTGCCGTAGTCCCTACGCTTCAATAGAAAGAGAAAACTAATTTATGCGTGCATTAAGTTCACATAAAGGCTCCATTAGTCTTGCCATTCCGTGACGTTTCTGTAACGTGCCGTTCCGGATGGCTGTTTTGTGTGGTTAGTCTGTTCCGTAACAACATAGCAGCTTTGTCTAAACGACTATAGTAATTGTTTGAGTAGTTGTAAGTGTAGTTGTAATATTATTATCAAAATGTGTCACAAAACCAGAGTTACCATATTGCCAGTTTTAACTGTTTTTTTCCAGTTTTTTAGGATGCGTAACAGTTTTCCAGTTTTTTATGAAAAAAAACAGTTTTTGTTTAATTTCAGCCTTTTTTTTCAGTTTTTTCCAGTTTTCAACAGTTTACCTGCTCGATTTACTTTCTTTTACTTGAATTTATAAATTTAATACAAACGTTGCACAAAATGTTTCAATAAAAAATAATACTACGCATTGAATGCAACTGTGTAGTAAGTTTTAATTCCCTTTTTAGCATTTGTTTGTGTTAAAATTTTGTGGAATCAAACGAAATGAAAATCAAATTTAATCAAAAAGTGTATAACTGATATTTTTATGTAATTAAGTAAGATCTCAAAATGTGATGAATTATTTTGTTTTTTATGGTTTTGTAGCCATTTTTTGCTATATGCTAAATAATTAATAAATATAAATATGTTTTTTTATATTATATTTTTTACTTTAAACAAGTACGCAGAAAAAAAAGCATATTAGGCCTATTGTTAATTAAAATGTAGTTTTATAACAGAGCACAACTTGTGATCTGTAATAACATAAATTTGAAAATATTTTTTTTTTCTAAGTATAATTAAAAGTTAGTCTACAGCAAAAAATATTTTTTTCTGTGTATATAAAATGCTTTGTTATGTGTTTAATGTTTTTTTATGTTGTTTTATGTTTAAATAAAATGCAATTGAATTCAAAATGCACATATTAACTGTTTTTTCTACTGTTTAAAAAAACAGTTTTTTCTTGAAAAAACAGTTTTTTTTTTACAGTTTTTTGAAAAAAATACATGGCAACACTGCACAAAGCCTTTTGTTATGTTATTTTGTACAATTTAGCTTATAAAACTAAAAAAAAAATGTTTTTGTATTGGTTGTTTATTTTTTTTTATGAGAGAGCAATCAGCTGTTTTTTGCTGTCACTTTACGTAGTAGAGAAAATTCTGTTTTTAACAGGTTCGTCCGGCACGCAACGTTACAGTTCAGACAAACTAACCACGCACACTCATTTTCATACATCAAAAACAAATAAGCTGATTCGTCACGGAACGTAACGTACAAAGTAATTCAGCCTTAAGTATAAATAATTCTACTAACTAAATGAGAATTTCATGCCGGTCTAAATTCAATGTTATAAAATTCAAGCTATAAAAAACATTTGATATAGCAACAACACTTTCATAAAAAAACATTTGGTATGTCAACAACAATTTATTGTTTTTGGGAAGGTAAACGATATTGATCACTTTTTAATGAAATGAGTTATTATTAAATTGAAAAGTCTAATTCTAATTGAATTTGGGAATTTCAGCAATTAAAGTTATTGATTAGGTGGATTTCGTCATTGAAATGGGTTTTTATTTTTTTGTGTGTTATGAAATTTAGATATGCGATAAAGAAGAAGAAATAAGGGACGTGTTAAATGTTGGTGTGAAAAATTAACCACTTTTTTGTTTTTTTTTTGGCTTCTTTCAAATGGTATTAGAGAAATTTTAGACAAATAGAGTACCAAATAAAAGAACTTTTGGAGAAGCATTAACTGCTATACGAAACATATCCAGTATTTTTGTTATTAAAAAAAAGTGGTTTAAATGATATTAAAACCGGCGTTTTGTTAAAGAATTATAGTTGGATTAAGCTAAAAAATATGTACGTTAATGCTTATAAAAGCTCTGACAACCCTTTTTCCGATATTTGTAATTGTTCGGCTTTTATGCGACTTTTTCCGAAGAGCTTTTTAACCAAAATTTCCAATATTTTAAATAAATGGCAGCGCTAAACCACTACATAGGCAATATTGGTATCAACATTTTTGTTTTCTCGAGTACATTAAAACTGCGTTCGGAATTTCATTAAATCTTTGCTTGTTTAAATAATTTTAAAATATATAACAGTTTTTAATATTTTAAAATATTGTATTTTAAAATATTTTACATGCGAATTACAAATTTTTGTGATATTTTTTTTTTGAAAATTCTTAAAAAATAGAACCCATCGTCGTGCCACTCAGTATTGTTTTAGTAAAAGTATATGGAAACGCTGATAGATTATTTTTCTTTTAGGTGTTTTCGAAAGTGTTTTCGAAAGTGGTGAAATATACAAACAAAAGTTAAAAAGTTAAATAAAAAACATTCAAAAAATGGCAGCTTAGATATTTAAATACATTTAGAAAAAGTAGAGTACAAGGTGATAATCCGATGAATATTAAATAATATACGAATATTGAAATTTACACACTTTTTGCAATTTTCGCATTTTGAAAAAAAAAAAACTAAATCGCATAGAAATAAATGGATTTTTCGAAATTTGAAGAACTTAAAACTCCATCATAGAGTTTCTAAATGCAAAATTTAATTGAAATCGGAAGCTCGAAGGTCATCAAACTTTTTGACATGTCTTCGGTGGAACGGCCTATATATATTTAAAAACAATCACAAAAAATAGATTTAAAATTCAGCAAAACAAATTAACTAAAGTAAAAATGTTATACTAAGAATTTAAGTTGTTTTAAATCTACTAAGCTCCAGCAAAAAATTTTGTTAAGTTTAACAAGTCGGTTTTCATTTGCATTGAACTAAGTGTCAACAAAACATTTTGCAGAATTTACAAATTTTTTGTTAAAAATCAGCTGACTGATTTTCAGCAAAACCCTTTTGCTAATATTAACAATTTTTCTGCAAGGATCCTCCCAGCAAAAATTTTGCTGGTTCAACTAATTTTTTTGCTAAGTTTACTAAGTGTATTTCACGTGCGAATTTATAAATTTTCGTTTTCAAAAATTGTTTTTTTAAAAATTCTCTTTCTACATTTCAACAAATAAAATCATTATAAAAATTTAAACTTTTGGGGATAACCCATGGAGTCGAAATGTAAACTCCTATATGGAAGTATTGCTGAAGTGCTACGGGACGCCACCACAGGTTGCGGATACAAGAAGGGTAACCCTATCATGCAGTGTGATGGGCAACTGCGAATTAATTAAGCAGTTTCGCACAATTCAGCATATTAGAGAAGAGGGTCTTAGAAGCACATGAGTGGCGCCTTATATCTTTGAATTTCTGAGTGACGGAAAGGCTCTAATCGATATGGCGAAAAAATGGTGACATTACAAAGCCATATTCCAAACTTTGAAAATCCAAGAAGCCAGAATGTAGGCTGCGAACAGGCAGCCCCAGACGCTTTGGACCAATCATCCACTCGTCTGAACATCACCTTATTAATGAAAACGCCCTATGTTCCTCCTAGGAAGAATCTTTAAAGGATTATATATATAAAAAAATTGGTGCTAATACTAATTAAATTTAATTTCATAAAACCACAACTGGCGATACTGTCCGGAGAAGGCTTCTCCATAACGGAGTACTATCATTATAACCTTCTGAGGTATGAGTAACAACATAATCATACTTTGTTTTGTCCTGAAGAACTCCCTACCAGCATTCATTAAAACTCAAAATATTCAGACGAAGATTAAGAACTTTTCTATATGTTTATCATATTATGTTTTATTTTGTGCACTCAAAAATAGAAGTTAGCACAAAAGTTAGTAAAACGTCTTTTAAATAAAGTATACTATTTTTCATCAAATTTTTTGCTGAAATTGTGTTTTCACCTAAAATTTTATTTATACTTATCCAGCACTTAACTGTTTTGAACTAATGTTTTACTAATTTATTTTGGTAAAAAATATTGTGCTGATAAGCACATTAATAGTGTGGACGACAACCAGATTGAAAGATATACGCAGAATGTAGTACATGTCGCTGCATGTCAAAATGTAGTAGAAACGAGGAAAATTATACTAAAAAGTATAACTCTTGTAAGACATATAAAAATTCATCATGAAAAATTTTTGTATGTGCTTTTCATACATAATGCAAAACGACGCCAACAATATGTATACATACATTGCGGATTAAAAACACTTAAATTTGGAGTTGTCACCGGCTTGTCAAATTAATTGTCTATTAATTAAATTAAATAAAAAAACAAATTATTAAAATTTATTATAGATTAATGTGTATTTGTAAACTAAATGTTTATAGTGGTTGTTAATATAGCGTGGTCAAATTACAAACAAATAAACGTTCAGGTAGACAGACTAAAGCGAAAACCAGGACACGCATCTTAAGTAATTTTTTATGTTTCCTTTTTCTGATTGAAAAAAAAAGGTATATAACAAAATGTCATTTGTTTCGTGTCTAGAATTACTTCATTTGGCTTCCTTTAAAAAATGTCATAATTTAGACAAACATTGATGTAAGAAGTTTAAAGATAATTTTGTTTATGTCATTACATTTTTAGATATTAAACTAATTCATGTCGTCAATGTGGGAGTATGAACATTTTTTTATTTTGTAACGTATTATAAATTATATTTAAAAGAATAACAAAAAAAAATTAAGATTTTCAGTAACTATATGAACTAAAGTATAATTTTTCTAAAAAATGTTTGAATTTTTTTCAGTCTACTTATATTTAACAAAAATTTTATTAACTTTTAGCAAGGATTTTTTAATTTTTAATAAACTAAGTGTCAGCAAAACATTTGCTGAATCTATTAATTTTGTTGCTAAAAGTCAGCTTGCTGATTTTGAGAAAAGGATTTTGCTGACATTAGACTAGGTTCACACACGGCAATTATACTTGCGCAATTCTTGAGTTTATAGAAGAGGGAGGAAAAGAGAATGGAAGGGAGTACAGACTTGCCCGTACTCCAATTCCGTTTTGTTTTGTCATCCGCAATTTTCAACACTGCAGGTTGATATACGAAAATTGCTGAAACAAACTTTTCCTGTGTGAACACAGAAGCAATTTCAAAGGAGAATTGAAGAAGAATTGCGCAATTATAATTGCCGTGTTTGAACCATGACTTAGCAATTTTTTTGCAAGCACCCTCCTGACTAGAATTTTGGTGACTCAGCAAAATATTTTTGCTGACTTTACTAACTTTTTTTTTGAGTTTAGCTTTGTGTTAGTTTCTTTTCTATTTGATTTATCTCGTTTATTAACATCTTAAACTCAATAATTATCGTTACAACTATCGGTTTTTAAAATTTTCAGTGTATTTTTTTTATAGAGTCCCAAATTACAGAACAGCGTCCCAAATTACCCCACATTTTCTTCATTAAAAAAATCGCAAAAAAAATCCAACTAACGAATACTTTAGTTGTGTTATTTTGGGTTAAGAAGCTACACTACTAACCATTCTTTGTAATGGATCTATAAAAAGACTAAACAACACTAGGAGTTAGTGCTTTTTAGGTTCCGAAGAAAAGTTAGTCCCAAATTAACCCAACTTCCCCTAATTTTTTGCACAAAGTTACAGCTTTAAATAATGGTGGCACCCTGTTTAACTTCTAAATTATTTACTAACCTCTATTACAAAAATGCATTAAAATTAATTTTATTTCGTTTTCAGTATTCTCTCGACTATATACCCACTGTGCAACCAACAAATTACGGTAATCAGGCAACTCCACTTAGTCCAACAGCTGTCGCAATTCCACCAAATACCAGTGGCATAATACTCTCACCAAATAAGCCACAGACTATGGCTGTGGTGCCAACGCCAAAACAATATCCACCAGTAGCAGCAGGACCACCACCAACGCTGGCCCCCCCTAACACCCGTCAACTATCACAATAAAATGGCATTGCCAACACAACAGTCACATACACCTAGCAATATGTATCATCATTATAGTTCACAACCACCAGCCATTGTTGCTGCATTACCACCAGCTGCTATAGTGAATGCGCCACCTGGTGGCATAATCACGAATGCTATTGTAAAAAATCCGCCATTGCTTGCCATTGATACTACACATTTAGTGGAACGTAGTGCTGTTAAAACGAATACAAATATTATGACAACAAACAAATCCACAAATAATAATAGTTTACCTGTCACAAATGTGACGGCGTCTACTACGGCATCACAGACTTCAACTCCATCATCATCTCCCCCAACACCAAATACTGCAGCTACTAATGGCACATCACCAACTATAGTCACAAATCATTGTGTAGAGTTGTACACATCCTGAATAACGCGTTTACCTACTTTTATTTTTAAAATCTAGATTGATTTAGGAAAGTCTATTTGAATTCGTAAAATTTAATATATATTTTTTTTGATGCATTGTAAATGTGCTATAAACCTAATACCCAAAAATGAAAACGTAAAAAGTGCTTTCAGTCACAAAAGAGATTTTTAATTACGGATTTTAATTTAAATTATTTATTTATTGTCTATTTAATTTCATATTCTTGCCAATAGAGTATAATCTATTAGAATAAAATGTTAAAATTTTAACAATTTCAAAAAATTATTTCTAATTCGAACTCTATTAAAATTTTAGCCAAGTTTCATGCTTAATTTTTTGTAATATTATTCGCTCTTTGAAAGAAGATCAAAAATTGTAATTTTTTGACTCCATGTCTTCCGATTTTCTTTATATTAAAAACATCTGTTCTCTACGGAGCCTATAAAACATCTCCATATTCTGTTTTGAAATTTTTTAAAAACACGCGATTTATTCACGATTTTAATTAAGAAAAAAAATCAAAAAAAAAAAAAAAAACCAAAAGTATGTAAATTTGAAGAGCCCTATAGTCGAAAGTTGGTGTCGGATTTATTCACGGTTTTTAATTAAGAAAAAAAAAAAAAAAATCAAGAAAAACCAAAAGTATGTAAATTTGAAGAGCCGTATAGTCGATAGTTGTTATCGGATTTAGCTGATTCGAAAATCCTTCGATTTTTACGATTGCCCTCTTTCACACTAAGGCATTTAAAAAATTGCATTTTTTATGCACTTGGAATTTTTAGATGCGTTTTCGAAATTGTTTTCATACTTTTATCACGGTTTTGGCTATAACGCAGAGAGTAATCGAGATATCACTCTGAATTTTTCACACAAATGTAGAGGAAAGTTCGATTTAGAGTATATATGTTTTTAAGCATTAAAACAAATGCGCATTTCGAGATATAGGCATTTAAGACCTTAAAAAATACCTTGACTCTTCCATGAAAAAATCGATATGTATATTATTTTAAAGAGCACATTTTAACTTAAAACATAAAACCAACACAAATTTTTTATGTCATATAGTTTAAAAGTTATAGTCCAATTTGTGAAGATACTTTAGTCAATTTTTAACTTTTTTTTTTGCAATGACATCATATTTCGAAAACCGAAACGCGCCAGAACCTGAAACTTATGTTTCGTTGATTTCTTGTCGACTATGATAGTTATAGTGAATTTCGTTGAAATGGGAGGTGGTCGATCCGAAAATGCCATATTTTTGATTGAGTTGACAAGTTTTTACTCAACAACTTTTTTACTTACAAAGTTACAAAAATGGCGACACCCTGCTTAATTTCTGAATTATTTATTAACCTCTATTACATAAAAAAACAAAGCATTGAAATTAATTTTATGTCGTTTTCACTTTTCTCTCGACTATATACCCATCAAATTGCCGCTGTGCAACCAACAAATTACGCTAATCAGGCATCACCACTTAGTCCACCATTTATCCATTATTTTCATACAAAAATTTTAGTTTTTGTATAATTATTTTTTATTTTTCAAGTTCGAGGCCATACTCTATATTTCTTTATTAAGATATTGTCCTAACAAATAATCTATAGAATTTTTATTTTTGTATAGATTATTTGTTAGAACAACATTGCACAATTAAAGGTCGAAAAAATATAGTTTTTATTTTTAATAAAAATTATATCAAACTTGTATAAAAGACAAAGTATGGTCTTGTTTCCTACTTCCCATGTACATTTTGTTTTTAAAAACAAATGTACACATCAAATGGAAAAGAAACAAAAACGTGTATTGAATATTTCCCAAAGGTAGACACAAAAAACAAGTTTTCAATTTATTTTTTATCAATGGTGATAATCTTTAACTTCGAGCTCATATATATTATATTAGTTCTCATGTAGTGAGTAAACTAGTTTATATGAATGTTTGATGATTTGCATGGGATTGTTACCTCTTTCAAAACATGTTCTGATGATGTGAACCTAGAAAATTCCCGAAGTAGATTTATCAACACATTCCTGAAAGGGTCAAATAATAAATTTGAAAACAAAAACTCTATAGATTATTTGTTAGGACAATATCCTAATAAAGAAATATAGAGTATGGCCTCGAACTTGAATATTTCTCATTTTATTTTTTTGAAATTTTTTTAAACCAGTTTAAAATTCAGGAAACAGGCTAAGCTAGGACTTCTAAAAAAACTACTTGCAGAACATTTGTTTAAGACGCCTTAGCAGCGTTTCCAAAAAGCGTTTTACCAGCATTTATTTTACATTAATTTCAGTGGTCTTCATAAAAAATCATTGGCAAAGAATTGGCCACTATGTCAACATTGGGAAAAAGTGTTTTCCCAGTGCTATCCAGTCATAAATTACCAACGACTTAAAAGTCTAACCACTGGTAAATCATTTGTTTTACAAAAATGATGATGCTTTGTTTAAAAAAGTTTGTAGGCGCAAGGTTTCGAGTTCGAGCCCAGATTCCGGCAAACATTTTTTTGTGATTTTTTTTATACTTTTTAATATTTTTTTCATATAAAATAGATTTTTTTGTTTCTGGAAAAGCTCTTTCAAGACCAACTTTTTTGTTTACCCAACGTTGTCAGGTTGTTTAAATCTAACCGTATGCCAGTGCTAAGATATTTGAGCAGCCAACTGTTACCCAATAGTTATCAATTACTTGCGTTTTATGCTGTCGAGTATTATATGTCGCTTTAGCTCAGTGGTTGGAGCTGTTGGCTGCCAACCTGGCGGCTATTGTACAAATCGCGGTGGGAATAAACACATTATACATGAAAATTAAAATTTTATATTATATAACAAATTTTTAGACCACCTTTTTTATGGTTTTAACAACATTTTGCTTGTGCTTGTCCGACACTTTTTGAACAGACGGACCTTTTGTCTAATGATGTTATCGTCTAGGGCTTGGCAAAGCACTTGTTGTCAGCACTTGTACCACTTGCTAAAGGGCCTTTCCAGCGGTGGTCCTTTTACTTTTAAATATATAGCTCTTTAAAATTACATATTCTTCCAATTTCTTGTTTTTTTTTCTCAAAACTAAAACCGTAAAAAAATCTTGAATTTTTTTAAAATTTCAAAAACTAAATATGGGGATGTTTTATGGGCTCCATACACCCTGGTGTGTACAAAAAGTTAATCAAATTAGAAGCTCGTCGCTCAATTACATTTGTGATGTATCATGGATCTCATGATATGCCAACAACAGACCGTTTTTACACAAAACGAATCTCGAATGTTTTCAAACAGTTGTTTTTTTTTTTTAATACATTTTTTATAATTTTTAAAATAATTCCTCTTAAATTTCAAAACTCGCTGGCTTGTTTGATATAATAGAATATTTTAAATCAATGTTGATATTATTATTAAAAAATAAAAATATATAATTTAGTATAATTTAATTCTTGTCTAGTATCAAAAATTTGCATCTTTGTTTTATATTTAAATGTCATATTTATTAAGAAATTTTAAGCAACCAGTGCAATTAAAAAGAAATATTTGTCAAACAAAAGAATTTCTTTCTGGTAAAAAATATAAAAAAATTTATATATCAAAAACCGTATGTCAAACATTTTTACAAATCTAGTGAATATAGAAAAAATCTAATTAATTATTTAAAAAATATGTTACAACAAATATATAAAAAACAAAAACCCTAGTCAATAGTAAAAATATTTATATATGTATGTATGTTTTTTTTATGTAATTATTTAAATAAATGTTATCAAAATTTTTTGAATAAAATCAATCAAATAAAATAAACTCCATTGCTAAATTGAACAATTTTGTATAGAAAAAAAAAAAAAAATTATTACAATTGTAATATAAATTTTAAAAGAATTTTCGTAGCAAACAATTAAAATTGTAGAATTTGCAATAATTGTTGTTGTTTGCTAGAACTATAATAAATAAATTTATTGTTTTTATTGTCAAGTCTATTGAATTGTTTTTTTTTAATGTTTTCAATAAATATCTTTCTTTTTGTAAAAAAAAAAATCAAATAGTAAGTTATTTTTCTATGTGTATAGGTATTATTATAATATGACTCATTCTTTTGGGTTTAGCACATACAACAACCCATTGTTTACATATTCTGAAAGTAATTATAATTTTAGTGTTGCCAACTAGAATTGTCTTTGTTCTTAAACGATTTTAATTTTTTAATAGTTTGCTACAGGGCACAGTGGGATATAAATTTCTTGCAATGATCTTTGGAACAGGCATAAGTGACGTAATACAGAGCTAAAGTTTCGAACCCCTGATGCCCCAAAGTATGGCACTTTTTGCATAAAAAATTTTGAGTTCTCACCATATTTTGGTTTCTAATCTGATTTAAAAAAATTAACATATTTGTAATCTGCTAGTACAGTTTCCGAGATATTCCCCATTTGAGAAAGTGAAATTTGAAAATAAGGGGACAAAATAATATAAGTACTTGAAAACAAAAAAAAAAAAAAAAAAAAATGAGTGCAGTAGCTTGTTCCACTCAAAAACTAAAAAAAATTAAAAAAAATAAAGTTTTTGTAATTTTTTGCTAGTAGTCCTTTGCTTACAGTCATTTCAAACCATATAAAGTGTGCATACTATTCGGAAAGTTTTGAGCGTTGCCACATCTTAAGGGGTGTATTTTATTGAGTACCCTGTTAAAAATCGACATATATAGATTAGGGCGGGTCAAATTGTATGGAACGATTGTTTTTGATGAAGCGTATAGCAAAAACGTAATCTATAGGTGATTCTGAGAAATTTTGCTGAAGAGACCATAGCTCTAAGTCGGATTTGGAGCCCCCCAAAATTTCAAAATAGATATTTTTCTATATATACATAGAATAATTTAATTAAATTCGTCATAAAATCGGATAGAATTATAGTAGATTTCTCAATCTGGGCTTGTTTGAAAGGTATTTTTATCACCTTTCAGAATCTGTATTGATACCAATATTTTTTTTTAGTAGAGATATTAGGAATTTTTTGTCGAAAAATAGCCTAAAATGAACTTTTAACTAATAAATTCTGAATTTTTTTTTCTTTTTTGTTTTGCAGATTATGAAAGTTCAGATAATTTCCAACTACTTTTATTACGATAATTTTTTATGTTTTCGAACTCCTTTTTGTAGGAAAATCGATCTGTAAAAATCAACATTTTCAAGGTTTCAACAAAAAAAACACTATTTTTACATTTTTAATTCAATTTATTTTAAATATTATTCTCGACCTACAATTTAATGTTTTAACGTGGTAATATTATTTTTTAAGGTCATTTTTACTTTCCATTCGAGGAGTTTTCTTACGACTTTCTAATGTCACTGCCATAACTCCTTCACGATTCTTTTCTATAACTCGTTTTGAAACACTCGTTAATAATTGTACATGTCTTTCTGTTCCTTGTATGTGCATTGGAATTTGTAGATCAGCCAGTGGTGGCGAATTCAACTGGCTATGGAGCAATAAATACCGCGTTTAATTAATTTTAAAATTTCTATTAATTTGAAGTTTTAGAATATTTAATTGTTTTTTCCATCGTCAACTTTTTTTATTTAATTGGACAAAAAAAAATGGGGGGATATTTCATTTATCGCTATAAATGAAATATCACATAATAAATAACTAAGCTGATTTTATAAAAAAACTGGGTGTTTAAATTAAATTGGGAATTAACTAAGTTAAATTGCAAAAGATGTTATTGTGTTTGTGTACTTACTTTTTGTAATTAAAATTTGAAAAATTCTGAAATTAAAATCCAAATGAAGTAGACAGTTTTTTACTTACTTTTGGAACTCTAAAAATATATTATCGGAAATGGTGTAGATCAGTTATTTACTTAGCATTCAAAATACAGTTGTCAATTTTAAACACACAGCTTGAAAAAGTGGATTTGTTTTTTTTTTTTTTAATATATGGTAAGATACAATACACTCATACAAATAAGTTTGTAAAAAACAGAAAAAGTTACTAAAAATGAGCTAAAAATTACGTTGCAGGAAAAATCAGTAAAATTAGTAGAATATTTTTGCTAAATATTAGTAAAATAAGAACAGTAAAAAAAACTGTAAAATCTACTAAATTTTAGTTGAATTTTTAGTTGTTTGTATGAAAATTAAAATACAGCTCTGTATTTATAAGATAAATAAAATACAGAGTTCCATATATCTTTTATTTGTTTTTATTATTTCCTTTGATCCTTTTGAATATTATGTAGTTTACTGTTTGTGGTCTAATAAAAAACATTTCGGTGGAGTTAAAAATAACGGAACATGCATTTATTTATTAAATAAATATTTATTTCAACTTTTTTGTACATTTGTTCAAAATAATTTACTACCATTTACCGACTTTCGTAGTTTCATTAATTTAAATTTTCATAGAAATTTAACAACAAAAACGATATATTGATTTTTATTTGTTTCTGTTACAGTTATTATAAATAGGATTGCTTTTTTCCTAAACATGTTACGAAATTCTATACAAAATTTTACGTTGGGCACATTAAGTGGTAAATTTTTTAATTTGTCAGTTTGTATTCATATATTTTGAAAGTTTTCACTACAATTGTAGTTCATTAAAAAAACAAACCATATCAAATTACTGTATTATTATATTATATTCTTTTGATAAAGTAGTTTTTTTTATTTTAAAAAATAAAACAAATGAATGTTTGTTTATTTTTTACTGCATATGTTTTTAATTTTTACTTATTTTTTGAGCGATAAAAAACAAATAACAATGTTAGTTGAGTTTACTGAATTGTAAATCGTCCTTTCTTCATGTGCAATTTCATTTGTTTCTAACTACATTCAAAAAAAAAAGTTTGTAAAGTCAGCAAAAAATTTGCTGAGTCAGCAAAATTTTAGTCAGGAGGGTGCTAGCAAAAAAATTGCTAATGTCAGCAAAATCTTTTGCTGAAAATCAGCGAGCTGATTTTTAGCAACAAAATTAGTAGATTTAGCAAAAGTTTTGCTAACACTTAGTAGATTAGAAATAAAAAAGCGTTGGTAAAATTAATAAATTTTTTGCTGAATTTAGTAGACTGAAAAAAAAACGCAAAAAAATTGTAAAAAATTGTAATTTAGTTAATATATTTGCTGAAAATCATAAAACATATTTTTGTGATTCTTTTAAAAATAATTTACAATAATTACGAAATATAAAAATTTTCCTTTTCCCACATTGATGTCATGAAGTAATTTAATATCTGAAAATATATAGAAATAAATATATATAACAAAAATTTTCTTTCAACTACTTACATCAATGGTTGTCTAAATGATGCTATCTTTTAAGGACGCAACTGCCGAAGATAATTATAGAAACGAAACGAAAAAATAAACAAAAACAAACGAAACGAAAAAAACAACCATTTTTTTGCAATAAGAAAAAGGAAGCATACAAATCTACCTAAGATGTATGTCTTTGTCTTTCGCTTTACTCTGTCTACATGTCTGTATATGTTTGTTTGCAATTTGACCACACTAGATTATTAATCTATTAACATTTATTATAGAAATACATATTAAATTTAAATATTTTCTTTTGTCTTTTATTTTATTAATAGACAATTATTTTCACAAGCCGGTGACAACGTAAAATTTAAGTTGTTTTAATCCTCAATTTTGTTTTATGTATGAAAAACAGATACAAAAGTCTTCCATGGTTGATTTTTTTATATGTCTTATTAGAGTTGTACTTTTTAGTATCATTTTCCTCTTCTCTACTACATCTTGACATGCCGCGACATCTGCTTATCAGCACAATTTTTTTTAGCAAAATTAATTAGTAAAACATTAGTATATTAGTAAAGCATTAGTATAAAACAGTTAAGTGCTGAATAAGTATAACAAAAATTTTAGCTGAAAAACGATTTCAGCAAAAAAATTTGCTAAAAAATTTGATTATTATTATTGATTTCGTATCACTGAGATATAAATTATATTTAAAATATTTTTAAGTTTTGATGAGGTTAAAAAAAATATTAAGAAATAATAAAAATGCTCATTTAACAATTTTGAATTCATTGCAAATTTTAAAATATTTTTTTAATAATTAATTTGACGAGAAGTGTCTTTAATAAGGTAATGACAATGAGAAAAAAATATTGGAGAAGTACTTTAACTACAGATCGGAAAAAGTGGCCTGCAATCAAACGATTGTGCCATGGAACGTAAGATCTTTTAATGTTTCCCGTATTTTTTTCTAAAGATTTGGAGAAAGAGGTCGGTAAAAACTCTATAGGTAAATTAAAGTGATATATTTAAATTAAGTAAAAGTTATTAATTAATAACTTTACTAATTAATTATTATTATTAATAAACTAGCTTTCAAAATTTGGCTTCAATATTTTTCGGTTTTGCTAATTTTTTGCGATCCGAAACAATACAATTTTTTGAAGCCAAAATTAAATTTTTTTACCTATTTTTTTTTTGAATATTGCACACATTTCAATTGAGGCACACCTGAAAAGTATATCTTGAAACAAATATGAAAAATTCGATGAACTAATTTTTAGCAGTGAAATACATCTTTGCATTTTCTTATCAACATAACAATAAAAAATTTTAAACCTTACGTTTTTTAAATAAGTTTTACAAAAAGTTCCATCGCAAAGACAAAAAATAGATTTTTATCAAATAATTATTTGTCCACTCTGGATAACAATTTTCTAAAAAAAAATTCTTTATGATTAAAGTTAAGATGTTAATTATTTTGTCGTTTTTAAATTACTTAATTCTCTTAAAATACTCAGAAAAAACTAAATTAAATAAAAAATACTAAAAAAATTAATTAGAATTAAAAAAAAAAAAAAATTATCTCCCCGGCCCGGAATTGATCTCGCAACCTTCTGATTGCAAATCCAACCACTTACCACCTCAACCTCCATATAAAAAAAAAAATATATGTGAACTTATGAAAAAGTACTTCTTAGAATGTTATTCATTTAGATAGCAATTAATTTATATGGTGATGCAAATGCTGTTTTAAAATAACTTTAGTATAACATTTTTGGCAGTTGTTAACAATAACTTCTATTAAAGTGAAAAATGTGCGTATGATAATGCTTTGGAAGCCAAGTTAAAGAGATTCTTAAAGCACTACTTCCACTTTATTTTGCTGGGTACATATGCGGTGGTCTTCACCTACATAGTATTCTAAGTGTTTGTTTATATAACAAATTATTTCAATTCAAATTACAATAAATTGAAAAATTTCCACAAATGCTACAGCCATACAAAAAAGATTCGTAAAAAAGCAAATAAAAACAAAAAATTGAAATTATTTGAAATAACTGAATCGAACATTTATTTTTAAACTGATCTGTAGTTTAAATTTGAACATTTATTTTTAACTTACTATTTGTTCTTACGCATTTGTTAGTTATTTAAACAATAAATAACAAATAACATTTAACTTAAATGACAAGTAAGTAGACCGGATTTTTAGTGATTTATCATTTAAGTTAAATTACATTTTCAGTTAACTTAAACTACAAACTATTTTGAGTGTGCATCGGAATGCTATATACCAAAGACTGAATGAAGTGTATTCTAATTAAAATTAAAATAATAGAAGAATAACTAAAAATTTAATTAAATAAGCACTGATTTCTCAAACCTTACAATATCTATGCATTGTTAAAAACAAATAAAATATTTTGTAAATTATTTTATTAATTTTAGTCCACTTATTATAGTCCTTAAATTAAAAAGAAAATCTTTCCCTTTTATATTTTTTTAAAACTCTTAAATATTTTTTATAGTTTTATTTTTTATTAGTTTATAATTTGTGTTCCTCATTCGGTTAATCGATTAACCGATTCCTCGATTAATCGCCTCTATTTCGAAGCAAATAATGTCGAAGAAAATAATTTAATTCTCAAATAATTATTCGATATTATATGATATTTGGATATTCTTTAATTGCATAGAAAGTTTTTTAATTGTCGGTTTTTCGGTTTTTGTTTATTTTTAAAGAAAACACAATATAAAATTCTTATTCGAATAATGTCTGGTATTTAAGAACAATTAATATTAATAATAAAAATTAATCCTGCTAAAAATATCTTTGAAAAAGATGTATGTATAAATAAAAAGCAATAAAATATCATATAAAAGAATAGCTCAACAATCCCACGGATAAAACTTTACAAAACCAATATACACACAACAAATTTCCAGACTGAATACGATGAAAGCATACTTAGTAAATTTTTTTTTCATTAACATTTTGTGAATTTTTTATCAAGTTTTGTTTAAATTGTGTATCCCATTATGTTAACTTTCTCTATGCATTTGCATAATTTTCCTAAAATACTTTCCACATTACAAGTCATTTCATGCATTACATAAAATTACTTAACATTATTATCAATTTATACAAGTATTCCTATTATGCTAAATCTTTACAAAATGTCAGAACTATATTGCATACCTCTTACATTTTGCGTACATATTTTAAGCAAGCATTACTTGGTTAAATGTAACAAAATAAATATGGACGAACATAACAGTCACTTCTAGTACATAAATGTTAAAAGCTAGAAATGATTTTTTAGAGAACGAAAAATATTTTATACAACAGTTTTATCTCAATAAAATAAAATGTGTATTAAATATTAATTGAACATTATTTTGACATTAATATATCAAATATTTAAATGAAATTTTATATGTGGTTAAAATAAAGTTGCCGTAACAAAAATCTGTTAAAAAGAAGTAAGTATATTTTAGTTATTTATAAATATAAATTCAGATGTTTAATAATTATTAAACATCTGAATTTTAACACTAATTTTATTTTAATTTTTTCTAGTTCTAAGTCATTGCAAAGGGGAAATTGGATGCCGTATTTTTATTCTTAGTGATAATGCGAAGGAGGTGTTAATTAATTAGCAAAGGTAATATTTTATAAATGTCATATTTTTTTATAAATAAAATAATTTTAATAAAGCAACAAAAAGAACAGCATTGCTCTTATGAAATAGAATGGATGCTTTTATTACGATTTACTGCTTAATTGTCATAAATAAAATAGGAAGAATTACCAAGTTTTTGTGGTTAAATGATATTATAATTGTATACAAATAATTTTCCTAAGTTGACTGACAAACTTTACTGAAAACAGTTATTAGTTGGAATGCTCCTACACACAGAGAAATAAAGTGTCAACCGAATTGAAAAGTATATATTAATGGTAACAACTTATAAATTCTGTTAGTACAACGATATTTACATTAGATTTATGAATATGTTTTGTGTTGCAACAGTAATTTAGTTGAATTAACCGCACTTTGTTGTGAAAACTAATGTTACGTTGCGCCAACCGTCTGAAATTCGTAATAACCGAATTTGAGTCGTAGTAACCGAATTTTAGTTGGCAAATAGATAAATTTTTCTCTGTGTGTACTATACTTGGTAATATTAAACAATTTTTTTTTTTGATAAACGTTCCCCTAGATTTTTTTTTGTGTGTACGTTTTTTTCAATATTATTATCTATTCGCTTCTTTTTTCTGTGTATTGTAAGGTCTGCTATAAAAATTCAAAAGCACTACTTCATTTAACAAAAAACAAGCTCATTTGAATACATTCAGCAGTAACTAGTAAAAAAACTATATCTGCTAAAAACTGTGAGGCGGTAGCTCAGAGGAAGAGCATTAGTGTGACAGACAGGCAGGGAACAAATCCCAACAATCCAACGTGTAGGATTTTTTTTAAATGTTTAAATTATATTTTCAAAGTCTGTTTTTAGAATGTTTATTTTTTGAACATCCGCTTCCTTTTTTCATTATTGTAAGACCTTATATAAAAACATGAAGAACTACAAGATTTACTAAAATCAAAGTGGTTCTTAAAAAATAAAACCAAATGGTTACCATTGTCATTCCAAGGAATCGATTGTTTTTAGTGTCACGCCTTGTTAAAAGAATCGAGTTGGTAATCCAGGTTGGGAAGGCATTCAACAATTTATTTAAAATCCTTAATATTGTTCTCTTTAAATTGAAAAATAATACTTGAATTCCTTAATTTATAATTTGAAATCTGAACATCACAGTTTATGTTTTAAAGAAGTGATATATCCCAGGAAAAAATTACACATTCCAAAAAGAAGTTGATGCCCACACTTGCTTACATATCTCATTGACAAATTTAGTAACTGCAATACCAAACACATTCCAACGATGGAGTCAAAAAAGCAAGTAGTATTGTAATCAATTCATTAAATTTAAAATGTTTTTACATTTCAGGGTTGCCATTCTTCAAAAACTTTGAAAAATTCGGGGACGCTCAAAATCAAATTTGGGTGAAAGATTCTGAAAGAGCGTCGAAAAACCAAAACAATAGGTTTTCCAGCCAGATTGGACCAGAATTGACCGAGTTATTCCAAAAACGGGGAAGTCCCATGATTTTTGGAATTAATCTGAATATTTCGCCTTATTTTCCATCGCTATTTTAGAAAATTTTAAATTTTATGAAATTTGATGTGGTGGCAGAGAAAAAAGGGAGCTTTAATTTGGTATCGGTTCAGATGTCCCAGGTCCACTAGGTTTTGAATTATTTCAAAAACAAAATTATATTTTAAAACTAAAAAATTGGATTGAATATGTGGTGCTGGATGGAAAAATGGCAACCCATTATATAGCACTACTTCCATTCTACACTATTGTAAAAGTTTCACGTTAATATCTCTTCTAGTTAAGAAATTATAGCGATTAAAACAAATACCATTTCGGAAAATGTTTTTACATAAAAATATAAAAAACCGGGTTTTTACCGGAAATTATAAATATAGGCGTTTGCTTAATTTCGCAATTTTTATAGCATTTGTTTGACTGAATTCAACATTACAAAAAATTTGATGAAGTGAGGCGTTTTGATCTAAAAATTACCCTATAAATTAACAAATTTTACCACACCATTTTAAATTGGATATGTAAGTCTAAATAAGAATATAACTACACTCAAAAAAAAAAGACTATGGCAAAATTTGTTTTGGATTTTTTTATTTGCAGAAATTAGCCTTTTTGTTGAAATCAGAGTATGTTTGTTTGTTTTTTTTTTTTTTTTTTAAATCACTTACAATTTATTTTAAACGAAATTAAACATTAAAAATTACATTATCAATTTTATGATAATGCGTTAGAATAAATAAATATTCAGATTTAAACAACTTATACTATATTATAGTGTCCGACCGAACAGTTCGGTCAGAAAATGCATTTGGTCTGTATTGGGTATTTTAAAGCCTTATGGACAAATTTGGCGGATGGAAAATGTTTATTGGGCTGATTAGATGCCAAATTTGAAGAAAAGTCTTTAGTTAAGCAATGAATTCACTGTTCGGCCTCAGAAAGTTCGGCCAAATTGAAAATAGTTCGGCGGTCGAACATTTAACTTTATAGCTAAACTTCGGCTTTTCTCTTAAATTTTATACACAAAATCGAATTAAATCGGCTCCACACACATGTTTCCGATACCAAAATTTGTCATCGTTGCCTCTAGATATCAAAAAATAGACAAAATATAGTTTTTTGGCCGAACTGTTCGGTCGGACACTACTAAATTATTTAACTTAATAAAGTATTAAACCTAATAAGAATTAAGATCTAATCCAATTGAAATGAATTTAAAATATTTATTACTAATACCACTAAACATAAGCTTTTGTAACAAAAACTACACAAATATTACAAAAAACAACAATGTGTTGATGTTTGCTTTTCAGCGATTATAAAGGATGTTTTTATAGAGGTATAGAACTTTGAATGCAATAAAACAAAAATGAATTTTTTAAATTGACATGAAATTTACTTTATTCGAAAGATAATAATCTTCTGGCATTATAATTCAAATATGAATTCATGCATGCCACTGCTGGCTCTGACGAAATCTAAACTGTATATTGGCAATATCGTGGCGAATGTTGTCCTCCAAGTGGTCAATCGTTTCGGGCTTATCGGCGTAGACTAGCGACTTCACATATCCCCACAGAAAATTGTCCAGCGGTGTTAAATCGCACGATCTTGGAGGCCAATTCACGGGTCCGAAACGTGAAACTATGCGGTTACCAAACGCTTCCTTCAATAAATCAATTGTGACACGAGCTGTGTTGCGCCATCTTGTTGAAATTTTACAAAAAACAACATAAAATTTCATAAAAATATCTTGTATATTTCCATATAAGGCGAAAAATTCAAATTAATTCCAAAATCATGTGACTTCCCCTTTTTTGGAATAACTCGGTCAATTCTGGTCCAATCTGGCTGGAAAACCTATTGCTTAGGTTTTTCGACGCTCTTTCAGAATCTTTCACCCAAATTTGATTTTGAGCATCCCCGAATTCTTCAACGTTTTTTGAAGTATAGCAACCCTGAAATGTAAAAACATTTTCCGAAATGGTATTTGTTTTAATCGCTATAATTTCTTAACTAGAAGAGATATTAACGTGAAACTTTTACAATAGTGTAGAATGGAAGTAGTGCTATATAATGGGTTGCCATTTTTCCATCCAGTACCACATATTCAATCCAATTTTTTAGATTTAAAATATAATTTTGTTTTAAAAATAATTCAAAACCTAGGACACCTGGGCCATCTGAACCGGTACCCAAATTAAAGCTCACTATCTTCTCTGCCACCACACCAAAACAATATCTTGTATATTTCCTATTATTTTAGATTTTCTAAAATAAGCTTACACAAAAACAAAAAACACATTATTTAATTTTATATAATTTTTATTTTATCATCCAAAAGAAAGTGTTTTTCGAAGCTATAAAAAATTAGGATTTTCCAAACATAAATTAAAATATTTATTTAAATTTAACTACAAATATATCGAGTTAATCAAAAAATAAAACTTTAAGCCAGCATTTAAAAAAATATATTTTGTGAATTATTTTCGTGAAAACAACTGCAACCAATTTTGTTGTCCAGTAATTTTTGCTAAATATCTGCAAACATTAGCGGCCTGTACTTATTTTTTATTTGAGTTACTTTCTTGTCTTTCAAAAATATGCCTTTAATCACAATTGGAGACAATATTTTATTTTTAATTTTTTCCTATAGGACTTAATTTATTTCGTTATAAACGAAATTCGCTATAAGCATGGTAAATATTTTCCAAAAAATTATTCAAATTACGGGATTTTTTCTTAAATTACAATTTTTGTTTGTAATTCTAAAACAAAATTTCCTTTAAATTACGTTTCATACAATTTTTTAAATCTTTACTGTAATTAAATAGCTAAAATTGTAATTAAATAGCTAACATTTTTAACATTCGCAGCAGAATTTTCATTTTTGAATCTCTTAAAAACTTAATGAAAATTCGTAAAAGGGTCCAAAAAATTAGTTCGTCATATAAAAAGTATTTTGAATGAAATATGTTAGTAAACCAGAAAAATCGTTCGTTATAAAAAAATTTCGTTATAACCGAACGCCACTGTATTTAATTTTAATTTTTCGTGAACAAGCCAAAGAGCTTACCTTTTCAGTATGCTAGTTTTATATTTTGAAAAATCTTTTATTTTCGGAAAACTCTTTTCAGTTTTTTAACTATACACTTAGAATAATATGGAGGTAAAGACCACTGCAAATGTAGTTAAAACAAATGAAATTTCACTTGAAGGAAGGACAACTTACATACAGTAATTTGATGTGGTTTGTTTTTTTTAAATTAACTACAATTGTAGTTAAAACTGAAATTTCTTCTACAAATGACTGTTTTTTCACTTAAAAATAAAGATACTGTATTACTACTCAAACAACTACAAATATTTACAGCAGAAGTTCCCTGAGAGTAATAATAAAGCTTGCTCTATTTAAAAAAGTGAGAGAGCCTTAGTTAGTTGTGTAGACATCTTTTTACAAAAACGCCAGCAAATATTCTTTGGCGCGGTCTATTTGATTGGGCTCGCTCGTTTTTTAAATAGAGCTCGAGTCCGCGAGAGCGAGCCTTTTCTATCCCTGAAGAAAAAACACTTAAAAAACAACAAAGTTAAAAAAAAATTTTTTTTAAAGCAACAAAATTTAATTAAAATTTTACACTCAAAATGAAAAATCCCAAATAATAGTTAAAAAGCAAAAACAACAAATTCTTATTCTCTGGTGAAGACATTTTTAAAAGAAAAAAATTGTCGAATTCTGACAGATTGCACTAGAAAAAGGATTAAAAAATATGTTATTAAGGTGGCACGCGACACTTTTTTACAACAGAATTTTATTGTAACTTTAAACACATTTCGAATATTTTATTTTTCTTAAACATGAGTAAGTGGTAACCGTATAGATGCTGGTATTGGCAAGGGTAACGCTATTTTCGTTTAATTGGGTTACGGTATTTTAGCGGTAACGATATATCAGTTATTTCGGTAACGGGATGCTTTTAGTGGTACTGGTATTTTAGTTATTTCAGTAACGTTATTCTAAGGATAACGGTTTTTACGTTTTTTCTCGGTAAAGGTGTTTTAAGGCTAAAGTTATTTTAGTTATATAGGTAATGTCAATGCGCACCGATATTTTTTAACCACATTATGCCCGAAGTACAATTACCGGCTAGTTTATGATCAAACTTTGGGAAAATTTAGCTATTTGCAGCGATTCGTCAGATTATTTGGTTAACGTTATTTTTAGGATAAAGATTAAGGATAACGATATATCAATTATTATTTAAGCGATATTGTAGTTATTCCGGTAACGGTATTTTAAGGATATTGGTATTTTAGTTATTTCGGTAATGGTATTTTATGGATAACGGCATTTCAATTATTTCGATAACGGTATTTTAGGAATAACGATAGTCAGTTGAAAGGTTTTTGAATCGATAACTGTATTTTAGCCGTATTGCCTGCCATCCGTGCTTAAAGCTGCTTTAACTTGAAATTCGTTTATTATGTTTTCTTTTACTGGAAACACTATTCCCAACACTTATGATTTTTTTTTATAAATTGATGACATATGGCGTTACAAACGGACGAAAGTCCCACCGACCAGTGTAAATAAACGGTCGTTGAGGACCATCATCCGGTCGCACCGAACCATTAAAATTCGCACACAACTTCTGATAAAATACAACCATGTACACGGCGGGAATTCACTCAGAGATATTAACGAATTTTTGCATAGAAGCAACAAAGTTGCTTTGGAATTCATCAAACTCTTTATTAAACTAATGAAAGTTTTCATACAATTTTATGAAAAATATTATTTGATAAATAAAAAAATTTCATTCCCTCATTAATATTAAAAAAAAACTCGTTCAATTTATGAAGAAAAGTTTTATTAAAAATTTTACTGAAAACTTTCATTATTTTTCGTCCACTAAAAATCTCTTTATGTACTTTTATGTTATACTTACACTCACACACATACGAGTAAAATATATTTATAATGCTGGTTTAAACCAAATAATTCATCAATACAAGAATGACATAATTTATGTTCCAGTTCCAGCATTTGTCTGACAGACAACAGCGGAGAGTTGAGGAGCCAAATCATAGAACCATTAGAATATGATTATAATGATCTATAGTTGAAAATTGGATGATAATGATGATGTCGATGTGTAACATAAGTATGTTGGAAAAAAAAAATATTTAAAAAAATGTCATTGGCGAAAAAATATTAAATAGTATACTAACAGAGTTTTAAAATAATTCATTCTTTAGTAATATGTAAAGTTTTGAATTAATACAGTTTTTCAAATTATAAATCCAAAAACTCGATTTATAAGCAATCCATTAAAAAAAAGAATTTATGCTTTAAAGTTCTGCTTGTATACAACATTTGTGCTGACAATGCTTTTTAGTGATGATACCGCTGCTGATACTGCTGTTGCTTTTACGATGATGCCTGCCATTGCCATTGGTTGTAATGTTGATAATTTATGATCTGAAAAATTGAAACTATAAAACCTTAAGTTTTAAATAATTTGTTAAAAAAAGAAACCCAAAATGCAGAGAAAATTCTGCAAAACTAACATGCACATGAAACACCACTACTACATACGTATTCTAAGTATGAATATATGAGTGTATAGAGATGAATGGATGGATAGATGATGGTTGAATAGTGTTCTTATACAAATATTGTGTAAAAATATAAAAAAGATAAATTCATAAATAATGGCCAATCAATATGTATAAAATGAGATTTTAATGCGAAAAAAATTCTTTAACTAGAAAAAAACAACAATACTAAATCTTTTTTCATTTTTTTGAAATAAAATTTATAATAAATGATTTTTTTTGTTTGTTTTTAATACAAATAGTAATGCATTTATTGCTTTATATGCTTTACATGTACTTTAAATGCTCTTTGGTATTTAATTTTTTGTTGTTTTTTCTGTATTAACATGCATGCTTGAACATGCATTCAATGTTGTCCTGCTTTGAGTGTATATATACGAGTATTCACAAATCTGTAGGTACGACTCGCAGTAGAAGCGAGTAACATTTGAAGTAAGTTTTATTTTAATGGGTTTCGGAAATAGGAAATAAATTCCATTTGTATAATATTGTACAAGAAAAAAGTCTGTAGCGAAAATAAATTGAAAAAAAAAAATATATATTTTAGTTATACTTTTGGCACTTGATGTGTTTTTTTGTTAAAAATAAAACAAATAAATGAAATCAATAAATATATTTATTTTAATAAAAAAGTAATAAAAATCCGAACCAGGAATTTGTTTGTTCTTAAAATACAAAAAAAATATATTTTGACTACAGTTAAGGAAAAAAGTATATGGTACAAAGTAAAAAAAGTGACCTTATGTTTTAGTTAATAATCTTTTTAAAAAGTTATTTATATTTTAATAATATTATTAAAAAAACACACAATTTTCTTGGCTAGCCGCCCTTTTGTTGTAATGATATAAGCAAAAGCTATGTAAAATTATTATATCTGCGTATGAGATAAGTATATGGTGCAACACTACAAATTGCTTAAACATATGTTAGATTTGTTATCTTTAACGCAAACTTTTAACAGAAAATCCCATTTTAGATTCAATTAAATGTTTTTACAATATAATAAATATGGTTTCATAACTTTTTTTTTAACATTTTGTACAGCATTTTTATTGGAAGATAGTTGTTTACTAAAGAGAATTGACATATTTATAAGTTTCGGTTGAGACACAAATATATCTGGGTAAAAATGGGTGAAAATCCTCCAAATTTAATTATATTTAAGATTGCAATACAAAATTGTTAAATGTTTTTTCATTTTATAGAATATCAGCATAGGTTCTGAATAGTAACCTCATTGAACTAGCCTTATAAATGAGCATTGGAACAGCAGGTTTTAAAATTTTAATGTAAGCTTCAATTTTGTGCCAAAAAAGTATAATTTAAGTATATTTCAACGAAGATTGTAAGAAACATAATTTTAAACACAGATTTTACTACTAAAACATAAAATTGTTTACCAAAGTTATATTTTTTTTCATACATAAGGAAACAATCTTGCCTATTCTAAGATTTTTATATTTAGTACCGAGTATCAGGAAAATATCACTGCATTTTATAAATGAAACATTAGTTATGAAGAATGAAATGATTTTCAGAAATATTTAGTAAGAAAGAGCAAAAATTAACTCTATAAGGTTATCAACATATTTTCCTATTATATACACTCATAGAAATAAACCTATAAAAATAGTAGAAAAAGCTACTAAAACTTCGTTAAAAATGGCCTTGCAGAAAAAAATGCTAAATTAAGCAGATTTTTTTTTTTGCTAAATTTTAATAAAATAACTTTACATAATTTCAGTTATATTTCAAGTGAATTTTAGTATATTGAAAATAGCATTTTACTCCGTAAAATTAGCAAAATCTTTTCCTAAATATTTGTATACTCAAAATTCTTGCTATATTTACCTCAAACTTAGTAGAATTCTAAAATCAACAGAAATTTTTTCTAAAAAATTGTAGAATGCTTGTTTTGTAAGGGCAGACTTTTATTCACTTTAAAAAAATATTTAAAAAAAGTTTAAAAATTTCACATTTTTAGTGATTTTTTGTCTACAAATATTCAATGAATGTTTTTGCTGATTTTTAGCAGATTATTTTGTTACTTTCAATTAACTAAGATTTAGCTCAAATATAACTTCTGTAAATTCGTCAGATTTACTTTTGCTATTCTTATATTACTAATATTTAGTAAAAAATTTCTAATCTTAGCAGTTTTTTCTGCAAGATAATTTTTAACTAATTTTTAGTAGCTTTCTTTGCTTGCTATTTTTACAGGTTTATTTCAATGAGTGTATGGAATATATGGAATACTTTTAGGTATACAGAGAAATAAAGTGCCAACCGAACTGAAAAGTGTTTTATTAATGGTAACAACTTGTAAATTTAGTTAGTACAACGATATTTACATTATATTTTTGAATATTTTTTGGTTATAGCAACTAAAATTCTATTGAATTAACCGAACTTTGTTGTGAAAACTAATGTAAAGTTGTGACCAACGTCTAAAATTCGTTATAACCGAATTTGAGTCGAAGTAGTATAATTTCAGTTGGCAAATAGCTAATTTTTTCTCTCTGTGTTCTCTGTGTTAAAATTTGTAACCTTCAGTAGAAAATGGATTATGGGTTTTATGTAAAACTTTGTTTTAACCATTTTTTTCGCCTGATTTTAAAAGTTTTAAAACGATTTTGGTTGAAAATTTTGTATAATTAGGGATTTTCATAAAATCCTCCATTTTAAGCCAAATACAAATATTGTCCATATCGCAAAGTCCAAAAATGTACTTTTATTTAGTTTTTGAGACTACTGGGAGTGACAATTAAATTAGTTTTCGATAAATTGTCTTAAGTTTTGAAAATTTTAAGTTAGTTTCAACTTTATGTTATTTTGTACCATATACTTATTTCTTATAGAATATTTTTTTTATCCTCCAATGAACACAAAAACTATAGAATGTTAAAAATAATTCATAAAATAATTTAGGCTTACTATAGAAATTATTTTATATAAAAGGTCCAACTATCTTATATTTGGAGAAAAAATATTCAAAATAAACACTTGAACCATATATTTATTTCCATATCTGGGTCAATTTCAAAAAAACGCATTTTTTGTGTCCCCGCACTTTACACCACTATTTTAGGTAAAAAAAAAACAAAAAAACAAAAATGTGAGAGTGATCAGCGATGAATTTGTAACAAAAAAACGTAATTTTCAAATTTGTATGTTTGTTTTTTTGTTTATTCAGAATGGTGTTTTGTTTCTTCCTCTGACTCCTTCCATACAAAAGCATGTGTCCCCCGTTAGAATTTTTAGTAAACAAAATAAAATAAAATCAAGAAAAAAGTCAATATGCAACATTTAGTAACAGTTTTCGAATTATTGCGTTTCTTTCTTGTGTTTTGATTTGTTATAGTCTTCAAACTTAATTAGTGCGAATTTGGCGTTGCAAAGAAAGGTTGTCCCCACAATTTGCATTGAGCGTCTCTTTTTTATAATTCAAGTAATATTACTAGTTTCAATTTGCATTTAAATGAAGTAAATAACGTAAGGAAAGTACAAAGTTTAATTATTACAAAAGTGAAAAAGCGAAAAAAAAAATCTATTAAAAAAAGTGTGCATTTGCGTAGTTTTTGTGAACACCATGGTAAGGGCGCGATAAAATTTCATGAGCGTCACGCTAATTTTTTTTAAAAGTGAATATATTATATGTAAAAAATTGAAGTTGACAATCATTGTTTACATGGTTTCAACTCATTTTTTTATAATTTGTGAATTTGAGAAATAAATTGCCTACGAAAAAAAACCAAAATAGGCAAAATTTCATGAGCATCACTTTTGATATATATTGCTTCATAGCTTAAAATGCTTAATTTTGATATTATTTTTTAATTTTCAAGAGTAAAACAACAAGATTAACGGCGGCTGAAAGAGCACGGAGATATCGAGAGAAAATAAGGTCGATAAATCGCGTAATGACGAATATAAAAGAAAGAAGAAAGAAAGGTATAATCGTGGTATATTTGAGTTTAACTTTATTGTTACTGCCTAATTCTGTTGATGAATAGCAACGAGAAACGGAACTGCCACAAACTTGATTCGAAAGTGGTAAAAATGAATGAGAATGAAAAAAACGAAGCCGCTTGTCATTTCATGAAGTTTATTACAGATTCAGAATAAGAATTCGAATGAAAATTTATAAACTAAATTAAGTTAAGTTATTGTTTTGCGTCAAATATTTACATATGTGTATAAGTTTCTTCAAGAATTACTTCCTTTTTTCCATTTTTGTTAAAGAAATCAATGAATATGTACATGTTTAGTTTGTATGAAAATTTTTGTTTTCTTGAAGAATTTTTTTGTTTTTTTTATTTACTTTTTTGTAAAAGAATAAACTTTTTTCGTTAAACTTTAAATTTGGCATTATTTCTGGTTTACGTGCAACAAATTCTCTTGATCGTCACAAAATATCTAGAGCGTCACACTTAGTTTTTTTCCCTTAAAACGCTTATAATTGCAGTTTTTTTTAAATACATTGTTACAAGCCTATTACTTTGCAAGGAACCTTTAAATTTAAGTCTTTTTTTAACAAAAATTTACATATTTTCATCTTAAAATTTTAAAGTAACTAGTCACTTTTAAAAAAAATGAAAAATCAAGGTGAAACGTGATTTTGTGTTTGTAATTGAAAAGGTGATTTTCGCAAAAGTCAATCTTGAGAAACAAAAGAACATCGTAGTAAGTTTGAATTTCAAATATTTTTGCATTTTTAGCGATTTTTTATACATATTTGGTGTGTGACGCTCAAGATAGAAATCATAGAAAACCTAAAAAAAAATCAAAAAATATTGATTTTTTTGAGAGCCTAAAAGTACCACCGGATTCTTCATAAATTTCTACATAAATTGGAAACTCTTACAGGCGAATTGAAAAAACTTTAAAAATAAGCAAAAAAAAAATTGTTGTGTACGTTTTTTTTGAAATTGACCCATCTGTATAATAAAGTTGTAACGACAATACATTAAAAATTAATGAGCAAGAGAGAGCATAAGTAAAATAATAAAATGCTTTATATGTACTACATCACGTATACTTGATATTAATTTCATTGTATCACTCATACGCCTTCGTTACAGATATTTTAAAATCGCTAACATTAATTACAAGAGTTTTAGATGGTAATGTATAAATTTTTCTTTGCTAAACATGCTTAGTATGTGTTTTTAAAAAAGGGTTCATTTATTTTGATACACACAGAGAATAAATTAGTTCTAAGTCGGTTGAAATATGAAAAAACAAA
>CM037855.1:48826153-48873652 GCA_021234595.1 Delia radicum | reverse complement strand
ATCTAACCCAGGGTTGGTTGTCCGCCTCCAAAATTCGAAAATTTGTTTTTTTAAGAAACAGCCTAGTGTGGGAGGTATCGAATACATGGGTTATATTTTTGGTTTTAAATAATGTTTCGATTTAAGTTTATCGGGTGTTGATTACTTTTATACATAATTATATAAATTTAAAATCATCTAAACAAATTGCGATAAACCTTAAAACTTTATAATCATTTTTTAATCCTAGCCAGTAAAATTTGGATACGTTTTTGAGGGTTTTTATTCTGTGAGTCGACAATAAATCAAATCAAACTCAAGTTTTTGAAATTTAAAAATTTTTTGTCAAAAATAACTTATTTTTTGAACGAAAAGAATCACAAGAGACACACAAATTTTAAGAACATTTTTAAATCCAAAATGTGGTTCAGCATTCACTCAGAAATGTAATTGAATTTGAATATGTTATGAACAATTCAAGAAAAGACTTCCAAAAAGATGGATCCGTGAGCTTAGAGAATTTTTTAAATATCTTGTCTGAGTAATTTTTGAATCCGAAAAGCAGATTCTTTTGGGTGAACCACTTTCAAACAAAAATTTGAAATAAAAATGAAAATTACTCAAGTTCAAGGAAATACTCTATATTTTTTTATTAGGATATGCCCTAACAAATAATCTATAGAGTTTTTGTTTCCAAATTTATTAATTGACCACTTTCAGGAATGTGTTGAAAGATCTATTTCGGGAATTTTCAAGGTTCCCATCATCAGAACACGTTTTGAAAGAAGTGATAATTCCATGAAAACATCAAACATTCATATAACCTAGTTATCCCACTAAATGAGAACTAATATATGAGCTCGAAGTTAAAGATTATCACCATTGATCAAAAATAAATTGAAAACTTGTTCGTTATGTGCAAGCTCTACCTTTGGTAGATATACAATAGACGCTTTTTGTTTATATTCTCCTTTTTATTTTTACACTTGTTTTGTTTATTTAAAAAACAAGATGTAAAGGGGAAGTAAACTAAGACCGTACTTTGTCTTTTTTACAAGTTTGATATAATTTTTATTAAAAATTAAAATTTTGTCTTTTCGACCTTTAATTGTGCAATGAAAATGAAAATTATTCAAAAAATTATTATTTGTTAGTACAATATCCTAATAAAGAAATATAGAGTATGGCCTCGAACTTGAATAATTTCCTTTTTCATTGCACATTTAATGTTTTTAATTCAAAATGAAATTCTTAACTTAATTTATTTTATTAATTAATTTTTATAAAAATTAATATCAGTTGATATTTTCTGGATTTAAATTTGAAATTTTGAGTTTTAATTTATATATTCTGAATTACAATTGCAAAAATATTGCGTTTAAAAATAATGTATTAAAAATAAATTTTCGTCATTGGCTGTAGCATTTATTGTGCCTGTATAGTACCAAAGAAAATTTTTCATAAAAATTTATGAATGTGCTCATCATATTAATAAATCGTCTTATAACATTTATGAAACATTTCATGAAAAGCTATGAAACTTCCTCATATTTACAAAAACATTTCATAAATATGAAGAAGCTTGTCTTAATTTGAACTTTTATGAAACAGCTTAATCATATAAAGTCTGCAAGGATGAATTTTCCATAGACTTTTTTAAATAAATAAATAAATATTTATGAAGTGTTACATTGGTCGAAAATCTATGAAGTTTTTCATCATATTTATTAAGTTTTTCATAAATATGATGATGCTTTTCCTTTGAGTGTACTTTAATAAATACATAAATATTAATAACACACCTCGACAAGCTTCCTTGGGTTGAATGCTGATATGTGATTTACATACTCTTTGATGCCCTGATTCCAAATCCGGCATCCAAATTTTTCCATCGCATCTTTTTGATGCCGTTTATCATACGATTGACGCTTTCTAATGATTCAGAACAAAGATAATTAATTAGAATACACTTTACTCTTGAGATACCGCCATGAAATTTTCTAAAACTGATTTTTAAAATATCGTAAAGATACATTTGTCAAGTGTACTCTACAAAAAATATAAACACAAGTAAAAAAGTTTATACATATTCAGATATAATTTTATACAATGAAATGTTTCAATACAAAAATTTATATAGTAACAATATATTAAAGCATAAATATTTTTGTAACTAATTGTATATAGCTTTATGTTTTTTCAAGAATTTTTATATGAGTTTATATATAGCAATATATTATTTTATATTGTCTTATATTCAATTATACATAATATACCTAATTACATATTACTATATATACAATATAAAGTTATATATGCGTTCGTATATAATTCAACATAAATGTACATAAAAATATTTAAAACTTCACATGAACCAACATCAAAAATATTTTTTTATAAGTTTTTATAAAGTCATATATTGTTTCATACAAAAGTATATGGAAATATATGAGGGGCAATGCTTTGATTATTTTTAATTGAATTCAGATATAATTATATATATAGTCAATTACAGCTACATTCAAATATATGTGGTGCCATATGAACAATATTTTCTAAGTGATTTTAGATATAATTATATAATTCCGGATTTGAGATTTCTGAGTTAGTTAATTTACAAAATTTTGATTTTGATTCACTTTAGACTAGCTCCTGGTGCGCACTTGGGTAAAAATACTAGCTATGTTCTTTTAGATGAAATTAACAAAAAAGTTAAGCCTCTCTCGCAACAAACCTTATTTTAATAGTGACAAAATCTGATATTTCTACAAAACAACCCCGTTCGAAGTTAAATTGTTAAAATATAGCCATGATTTTTTGGCTCCACAGTTTCACCTTCTCAAGAAACTGTAGAAATAACCCAGCAAAACCACAAATTACCAAATCATGGGTAAAGTAATGTATCGCCATAGGGCTTCATGCATTACTTTACACGTTACTTCACTGATGAATTTTACAGGCGATGAGCCTCAAAGGAACTCATTACCTTGTAATGGGTAAAGTAACTGGTTACTTATATGGTTACATGGTGGGAAAAAGTAATGTGTCTATAAATAGATTTTCATAAAAAAAAAAATGCATAAAAACTTTTTTTTACAGATATTTTTCTTTAATTAAATAAATAACTTTTTTTTATTAAATAAATAACTTGGTCATGCTGGGATTCGAACCTGAGGTCTCTGGTATTTAACAATTAGTTAGGCGAGAACTCTACCAACTGAGCTATCGATACATACAATATTTTATTGCTTAAAATGTAGATGAGTTGTTGTGCTTCGTGTTTTCGTTCGTGATATCAAAAATATACACCTTACCATTATGCTTACAAAAAATCACAAAGTAATGTGTCTATAAATAGATTTCCAATATATATATTAATAATTACTTTACGTTTATAATTCATGCATTATGTAATTGATGATCGGTAAGTCATTATTTTATGTTTTGAAGTAATGTAAAATGTAATGAGGGGCATTACAAGGTAATCCATGAGTGTTCAATTATCGGTAACTCATTACTTCTTGTTGGAAAATAATGATACAGGTAAGGAGTACACATTACAAGGTAATGCATTACTTTATCGCACCCATTACCAAAGTTTTGCTGGGAATGTAAGTCACATATATTATAGTATACGAAATTTGATATAATTGTTGAGAAAAACTAGGAAATGTTTGTATCTAATAATATCGAATTACATCTAATTCGATGCAATTATATATACGAGTAATATACAAAAATTTCTAAGGGGTCAAAATTCGGATGAAATTGTACATACGACTAATGGAAAAGTGTCATTAAAACTATGAAGCTTTTCCCATGAAGTTTAAATAGATGTTTATTCACATTGTGAAGAAAACTTCATTAGCTTAGTAAAAAAATGCCAGTAAAACTCGTCCAAGGAATTTTCTCTGTGTATCTAATATACATCAAATTGTACAAAATTGTATTTAATTGTATCGAATTATATATAATTTGATACAATTTTATCGAATTCGATACAATTATATGTTCTTATTTTTCGGATCAAATTTTATTTCATTGCATATTCAATTTTTATACAATTTAATATAATTTGATGATGCCCCATATCAATTTTTTTACTTGGAAATATATTTTTTATATGAAATTGAGAAAAAAAAAATATAATTTCGTACACTTTTAAAGATAGCTTATGTTTAGAATGCAATTCAACGAAGTTGGTGTAAAAATTTTAACGTTTTTCGCCGACATTGAAAAAAATAAAAGTTCACAGTTTATATAGTGACCCTAAAATAAATTAAAGATGGTCGGATGCACGGTTCAGGCTACATTTAAAAATGTAATATTTGGTAATTTTTTTATGAAGTATTTTTCAAATGCAATTTTCACCTATAATAATAAACAAATTTGAATCGTATGTTAAACTCATTATAGAGAATTAAGTTCAATATATTTACCATCTTAATAAAAATGCTTGAGCTGTGCGGATGAGTTGCGTACACAACTTTAAAAATGGTTAAAAACGCAATTTTTCGCGGTTTTCTCAAAATTGTTACGTGATGGAAAGCTGATTTGGAATTAGCGAGACAAAATCTGTTAAAAATATATATCGAGGTTCAAACGAAATCGACTTTTTCTAATTTTGTGACTGTGTCATGTAATCATTACAAAACAAAAACCGTAGCTTTTCATGTTTTTCCAGTAAATTTTGAAACTCATTTATATTCTAATTATAAACGGTGCTAAAAAAATTATTAAAAGTGAATTTTTTTTTATTAAATTTTTCTTTATATATTTATATATAATGATATGTTTTGCCCTATATAATTATATATAAAAGAAATATAATTATTTTTATTAATTGTACCATTAACGCTTACATATGACATATATGCTAGAATATATGGTCATATGTATGCACAGCGCATACTCTAGGGACATTTATTCGTTCCCCCGCATAGTTTAGGGACATTTGCTTACTTTGGGGACTGTCCGCAAAGTTTTCGCGCCTTTTAATACATCTAGCGTATAAGATGAGGACAGTTGGTTCGATACAACGCATATTTCGGGGACAATTTTGGCCGTGTCCCTAAAGTATGCGCTGTGCATACATATATATATAGGTCAATATCTATTTCATATAATCAGGTATACAATATATAACATACGATCTCATTTTCCCTCCGCCTGGAACCGCACCTTCATATGATACAATGATATATTACGCAGTGCTGCCGCTAGAGAAAAATTGAGTGAAGTAGATTTTGGAAAAAAGTGAAGTAGATTGAATAAAATTGAAGTAGTACACATTTTTAAATGTAAATGATTTTTTAAATAATTACATCGGCTACAGTCGACTTTGAGCCGCCGCCGGTAATTTTTTGATTAGCCGCCGACATTTTTGAGTCGACTTGTATCTCTGTCCGTACGTTATTAACTCACAACAATTTGACAGTTCACGCAATGACACTTTTACAAAGCAAAAATAAAGGGTTGCCATTCCAGCGATGAAAAATAGCGTTTGCATATGTTCAGTGATTAAAACCACTATTTTCATCGTAATTAAGGGAATAGGTAAAACAATTAGGTAAAATTTTTAAAATTTGAAGCAGAACAAAAAGTGAAGCAGATTTTTGGAAGAAGGAGTGACGAAGTAAATTTTGTGAAAATGAAGCAAAATACTTCGATTGAAGTAGTAGCGGCAGCACTGATATTACGCCATATTAAAAAAAAAATTAATAAACTAAGTATAAGATATGAACATATATCGTAATATATTGCCACATATATATGTATGTATGATGTATTTTGCAAAATTCATCCAAAAATTGCCTTTGCATAAAAAAAATAAATATTTTCGACAGAAAAACCTGAAGAAATCTATTTTTGTTTATTAAAAAATGTATTGTGTATTTTAAACTGTTTTAAAACCTGTTGAAAGTATAAAAATAACAAATTGTACAAAAAACTAAATTTTTGCATGGAAATAATAGATAAAGTTAAAAAAAAAATCGATAAAATTAGATGTCATTCGAGTCACAGAAAAAGCAAAAATTCATTTTATATAAAAAATGTTAAATTTACTATTGGTGCTTTATAAAATTTTTAATAGGGAGAACAATTTCAAAACTACAACTAAATATTGCATTTGCATAAAAATAATTTTTTTAGTATGTTTTTTGTATTGCATAAGTGCCAAAGAAGAAAAACATATAAATCTTGTGATTTTTAAATCAGAAAAACCCGATAACAACATTCGAATTTAGAGCTCTTCAGAATTACATACTTTTGGGATTTTTTTTTTTTTTTGGAAATTAAAATCTTGAAAAAATCGCGAGTTTTTGAAAATTATGTAAACTTTTTCAACAAATAACTTTTTTTTTTTGAAAATGCTATAAAAAAAAAAATACTGAATATTTTCTCAAATTTCTTTTTTTATTTGAAAGTACAATCCTTCCGGTTAATAATGGAAAATAATTTCATTCAAATGGCTGCCTCGGCTGGCCATGCAGTAGCCTACACGATCGGTCCAATTTGTAAGCACATTATCGATTGTGTGCAGCTGTATTTCACCAATGGCTTCACGAATATTGTCCTTTAAAGCGTCAATTGTCTATGGCTTGTTGGCGTAACACTTATCTTTGAATAGTCCAACGGTTGTCAAATCGTAGCTCCGAGGTGGCCAAACGACATCAGCTCTGCGGCTGATAATGCGATCTTCAAAAACAGGGCGCAAAACATCGAGTGTAGCTTCGGCTGTGTGGCACGTAGCGCCGTCCTGTTGAAACAAAATGTTGCCAATATCCTCCTCTTCAATTTTTGTGAACAAAAATTCGTTCAACATGGCCCGATAACGATCGCCATTGACTGTAACGGCAACTCCTTGCTCATTACCATGATTTTCAAAGTAATGTCGCAATATTTCCCAGCGTTTTTCAAGCGTATACACAACCATATTCGTTCAGCGGAAGGATAAAACTAATTACCTGTCAAATCAGACATGAGCTAAGTGTTACCATTCACGAAATAAGCACTAGTTGAAAAAAAAACGTTAGATGGACCCTTTATATGCGCAATTGCGGACAAAAAATTAATCAAACTTAAAATTACAAATACAAAAAATTAATTCCTTTTTGATGCATCAAAAAACTCATGATTTATCATTTTGTTCATTGTAAAGCCACACTGATAGAATTTCGCGCGTACTATTAATGAATTCGATCATCAATATAATAAATTTTTCATTGGAATATCCCCAAAGAAAGATATCATTATAAAAAATTATAGCCTATTTTAAGAAAAACCCAAAAATATCTAGTGAAAATATTATTTAATTAATGCATTATTTATTTATTGTATGCAATGAAAATTTTTTATTAAATCCAATTTTATGAAAGCCATTCATTAATAGTACGAGCAAAATTTCTATCAGTGTAGCAACATGCTATTTTTTTTAGAAAAAACCTCATCAAACGAAGTCTTAAGCGAGACTGACAAGGGAAGTCTGTTGGGTGGTTCCTCCACACGCAGAGAAAAAATATGGTTTCAATATGATTGCGGCTACAAAACTATTGTAACAATTATATTTCACCAATATTATTGTTGCAGTGATATTATAGTTGCACCAACTATAAGATGATCAGTCGGTTCATTCAGTCATTCTTGTTTAAGATTTTGTGAAAATAAGTTGTGCGAACAAATTAAATAATATTAAACAAAAAGACATAAAAATAGAAAAAACAGCGCAGTGGTGTTAAATGTAATGGTGACATTTTTAGCGGAAGAAAAAGCTTGAAAAAACACAAATGACTGAAAATTTGGTTATTTTCGAGCACGAATTTCATCCCTTAAACGAGAAATTGGGCAGTTGTTGAAAAGGTACTCATGATTATTTATTTTGTCCCCTCTATCACATATCCATCTTTTTATGGCAAACGGAGCGAACTCAATAGCGGTCCTTCCTTGTGAGTATATTTTTTTTGTTTTTTATTAAGTGCATTAAGTGCATTTACACTCATAGAAATAAACCTGTAAAAATAAAAAAAAACTACACTCCCAGCGAAGATGTTTCCGACTTTACAGACTTTTTTTAAGTGTACTAAATATTAGTTTAAAATTACGTTACAGAAAAACTGCTAATATTAGCAGAGTATTAATAAAATAAGACCAGCAAAAATAAATCAGGTAACTTTACAAAGAGTTGAATTTTAGTTAATCGAAAATAGTAATTTACTCTGCTAAAATTACAAAAAACTTTTACGCAATATTTGTAGACTAAAAATAGCAAACAAAAACTGCAATACCAATAACATTTTTGCTGTTTTTATCTAAATACAAATATCATTATATTGTGCTAAAATCAACAAAAATTTTTGCTAAAAAATTGTAGATTGCTTATCTTGGAAGGGCAGTTTTTTATTCGCATTAAAAAAATTCGAAGAAAAAACTTTCAAAATATCACATTTTTTATGACTTTTTTTATGTATACTAATATTTAGCAACATTTTTTGCTGATTTTAACAGACTAATTTGTTACTTTCAATACACTAAAATGCAACTAAAATACAACTAAATATTTGTAGATTCAACAGATTTATTTTTGTTATTTTTATCTAACTAATATGTAGGAAAAAAAACCTCTGCTAATTTTAGAAGATTTTTCTGTAGTATGGAAATGTATAGACATGTATGTTTATATATGTAAATATTTCCTCAATTTTCGTTAATGCACACAGATGAATATATATTATTCCTCATATGAACATATAATAATGGTTTATGAACACATATGAAGCATGTATGGATCCATATATGTCGATTTTAATAGGGTTGATAGGGTCATACCAAAACTCAGTATGCTCGAAATTTCAGTTCATTTTTTTTTAATCTTAAGCTTTTTCAGAGGATCCGTGTGTGTGTATATAATAGGAGAAGAAGAAAAAAAAAAACAAACTTTAGTGGATACAAAAATTTAAACATTGTGACTTTAGATTTTTATTTTATCAATTTTTTTTTAATTTTATATTTCAAAAGTATCAACTAAAGTTTGTTTTAAATTACTTTTTCCTTCGCATAATTTTTTATCAATGTCAAAAAAAATATATATATAAAATAATCATTGTATCCCCCTAAGAACACGGTTGTAGTAAAATATATAAAAAAAAATAAAAAAAGTCCTTTTCATAAAATGAATAAAGATAAAATTAAAGCTACAAAATTTTATTTTTTACGTTTCCTATATCCTGTTCCTGTTATTAGACCTCATGCCTTCAGCATTCGTTTTGCTTATTTGCTTTTTTTTGTGATAATTTTGCCACGAATTGACTTTCCTTTTGTAGACAAGTCCTTTTTTTTTGTTTTCTAACAATATAAAATGAATAAACAAACAGAAAATATTGTTTTTATTTTATTTTTCAGTTTATATTATTATCATCGTTACGAATTCCTAGTGGAACCTTGAAAGTTGAAAAGTAGAATGAATGAATGAATAATTTCAACAAGTATGAATGAGTGTTATTTAGTGAAAATGGTAAAGATGATGTTGCGGATGATGTTGCTAGTCGTGACGTGAAAAATTACACTGTTTTTGATTGGATTGCTTTTTTGAAGGCAGTCAAAAATTGAATTTGAACGTTTTATAAAGGGTGATTTTTTAAGAGCTTTCGGATTTGATTAAAAAAAACACATAAAATTTAGAGAAATGTATGAAATCTTTATTGGAGTCGATATATCGATCTATATAATTCAATGTTTAAAGATGATTTCATGTAAATGTTGACCGCGGCTACGCCCCAAATGGTTCATACGCTGGGTCCAATTGTGGCATACTCTCTCCAACATATCGGCCGGTATCTCTCGAATAGATTCTTCAATATTGGCTTCTAGTGCGTAACCGTTGCGGGCTTGTCCCTATAGACATGAGCCTTAACATAGCCCCACAAAAAATAGTCTACAAGCGTTAAATCGCAAGATTTAGGCGGCCAATTGACCGGCCCCAAACCTGAAATAAACTGTTCACCGAACTCGCCTCTCAATTGGGCCATTGTTTCGCGTGCTGTGTGGCATGTGGCACCGTCTTGTTGAAACCACATGTCGCCCAAGTCCAGCTCTTCCGTTTTGGGCAACAACAAATTTGTAATCATCGCACGGTAGCGCTCGCAATTTACAGTAACGTTCCTGCCTTCGTCGTCGTTGAAAAAGTACGGTTCCAATGATGCCACCGGCTCAAAATCTACACCAAACAGTGCATTTTTCGGGATGCATTGGCAGAAATACGACAATTTTGCCTCTTCAGAAATGAGCTTCGTCGCTGAACACAATTTTCCGATAAAAAAGCGGATCTTCATCCAACTTTGCCAGCGCCCATTCACCAAAAGTTAGCAGTTGTGGTAGGTCGTGTGGCTTCAATTCTTTCACCAGCTATATTTTAAAAGGTTTTACACCCAAATCCTTCCGCAAAATTTTCCACGTAGTGGAGTAACAGAGGCCCAATTGCTGCGAACGGCGCCGAATCAATAATTCACGGTCATCAACAACCCTGGCGGATATACCTGCGATATTTTTCTTTGTCCGCACTCTACGTATGCGTGTTGACTGACCATGAATTGGAACAAGTGCACGATGCACTTTCTTAACCGAGCATGAATTTTGATAATAAAATTCAATAATCTGCAAGCGTTGTTCGTTTGGAAGTCGATTCATGGTTAAATTATAGACTAAACTGTACATGTTTAACAGTAACATGTTACACGAAAACAGCTGAGCTGCCAAAAAGAGTGTTTCCAAAAAGAAAGTTGCTAAAAAATCACCCTTTATGTACCATACTATACCACAACACAACACACATTGTTACAACATATAAGGCTTGTGTAGTCTTCCGATCTTCTTTCCTTCCGTGTTTTTTGCAATTTACTTTAAGAAAATGACTTTAAAGGCCATAAATTGTTATTAAGAATTTATTTTCGACATTTTAAAGACATTTGTTATTTCGTGTTTGGGCATGTGTTGCTATGTATAACCCCCCTTCTCTCATTTCATCACTTAATATAATGTTTTACTGGTACATACAGTGTTTAACAAAACTTAACAGTATCATCAGGGTTATGTAATTTTTTATTCATTATCAGAATTTTGGATTGTTCTAAGATTTAGAGAATTTTATTATTAAAAATGTAAGGAATAAAATGACTTTTAATTTTTAAAAATTTAGCGCTTTTTCTATTAATAAAAATTCTCAACTGTGGGAAATCGTCTATTGCCACTTAAAAATCGGTCTACTTACATTTTATTTAAATCAAATGGGTTTTTAATTATATTTTAATGCTGTTTAAATAACTGACAAATTAGTAAGAACAAATAAATATTCAGTTAAAAATAAATATTAGAATTTTACCTACAGATTCGGTGAAAAGAAATGTTTATCCCTTTATTTGAATTGGTTTCAGTTTTTTGTGTTTTTTGAATTTGCAAAATGTGGGCTAGGGTGTATTGAGAGAATTATCTTCACTTCAATAATGAAATGGAACTCGTCCATTTGAACTTTTTATAGAATCTATGAAACAGGTTACATTAAAGTCTATTTTTATGAAATTTTTGTAGAATTAATGAAAATCTTCATAAAACTAATGAATCGTTCCGACAACGAAGTGTTTATACAATTTTTGAAACTGTTTCATAAAATTTTTTAATATTAATAAGTGTCCTTGAATCAATATAACTCTTCATGAATGTATTGAAAATGCAAACCAATGAACCGCTTCATATGATTTTTCAAACAATTTCATTGAAGTCCTAAATAAAGCTACATTGAAATAATTTATAAAATATGTTGAACACTTGAGAATTAAATCTGAAAACTAAAGTTAGAAATGTATGAAAATTAATGAAATTTTATAAAAATAAAAATATTAAGTCTTTGAAATAATTTCATTGCTCCAAAGAAATTTTTCATTAAATTTATGAAGAGATAATTTATGAAATCAAATGATATTTTTTATTGAAATGATTTGATCAATGGTGATAATCTTTATCTTCGAGCTCATATTATATTAGTTCTCATATAGTGGGATAACTAGGTTATATTAATGTGTGATGTTTGCATAGGATTGTCACTTCTTTCAAAACGTGTTCTGATGATGGGAACCTAGAAAATTCCCGAAATAGATCTATCAACACATTCCTGAAAGTGGTCAATTAATAAATTTGAAAACAAAAACTCTATAGATAATTTTTTAGGACAGTTGGACGCGCCTTCAAAAAAGTCTTTCTTATGATACCCATATTGTATATGCTGGTAAGGAAACAGATTCTCAAATTAACAAAACATGCAAAAATAGACCCATTTTCAAAATGGTCCAGCTCACGAGAGGTCAAAGCTGGAGCGGAAATATTTTAAATGTCATCTTAAAAAAGTCCAAGGTTCATTTTTAGGAGGGTACATCGAGCACTTTTTTTTGGTGAGTCGCTCTAATGTATACATTAAAATATATCTTTATAATATGTTTAATATTATGTACATTTTTACATGTATTTATGAAATAAATAGAATTCGATATTTTTGAATTGGGAATTATTTAATTTTTTTTGGGCGGCATATTCTTTTTTTAATTTGCAAAAAAAAATATGCCGCCAAAAAGTCGTGGATCATTTTTTTTTCTTTCTTTAGTCCTATTTTCATCCATATATGATCTAGAAACTAAATCCGCTCTCATATTAGAGTTACCACAAAATTGCATTTATATATTTCAGAGCACCGTGTAAAATGCATCTAATTTGCAAAAATCTAAATTATTTACATACAAAGATGATGTACTTGGCAAAAGAAAAAATTTGATACCCATATTGTCCTATTTAAAACGAAGAGTTACCACCCATTGCATTTTTGTCAAAACGCGAACTAGCACGAATTTCAAAAAAAGCTGAGACCCGTATTTAATTAAATCGACTAAAGATTAAAATATGTTAATTTGGCATTTTTATTACAAACAACCCCGAACAAAAAATTCAAAAACCGTTTTTTTGTACAGAATATCTTTAAAAAAAGGACATGGATGATCGTCCTTGGACAAATTGTATATGCAGTTGGACGCGCCTTCAAAAAACCTTTCTTATGATACTCATATTGTATATGTTGGTAAGAAAACAGATTCTTAAATTAAAAGACATGCAAAAATGGACCCTTTTTCAAATGGTCCAGCTCACGAGAGGTCAAAGCTAGAGCCGAAATATTTTAGATGTCATCATAAAAAATACCAATGTTCATTTTGAGGGGGGTACATATACAGAAATAATCAACAAAATTAATAGAAAAATATATATTAAAAATATATTTATAGAAAAACCTGCAATAATATTTGTTTTAAAAGTTAAAATAAATTAGTTTACATAGCATGGAGTAGGGGGGGGGGGGGCAGGGTGCTATTCGCGGCGCATGTGATTCGCGGCCGTGGTCGCGCCTATAGGACGCGAAACACGGTGGCGCCGCATTACGCGAAACGCGGTTGCGCCACAGGACGCGAATCGCTTTCCAGAGGGGCATGTCATAACGTCCAATGACATAATGTCCATGGACGTTATGTCACTCGAAAAGTGTCATAATGTACATGGACTTTATGACAATTTGGAAAAAGTCGTAATGTCCATGGACATTATTTTTTTGGATATTATGTCACTTTCAAATGTGGCATACCGTCCAGACTTTTTAAAATAAAAAGATTAATAATATTTAGTATATCAATACAATTTTTAAAATATTCTTTAGTAGTATATCACAAACTAAAACTAAATTTATAAATCGTATAATCGCACGCAGAAAAAACTTTATTTCGCGAAGCCGCCTGCCGCGTTCTACGGAGGAAAAAAACCCTAAGAGCGGCCGAAGGCCGCCACACAGAAAAACTTGTTTTTACAAATTACTTGATGTCTTAAAATATAAGACTTCAACGGATTCGACATCTGATTTGAAAAACAAGTTCTTCTGGGTTCCGGCCTTCGGCCGCTCTTAGGGGTTTATTTCCTCCGTAGAACGCGGCAGGCGGCTTCGCGAAATAAAGTTTTTTCTGAGTGCGACACAAAAGAAACTTCAAAATTACTGATCTGTTTCCACACTGGAGTATAATGTCCATGGACCTTATGTCGTAACACGTATAATATTTTCTTCCTCTAGCTTCCGAATTTTTTAAATAAATTTGATTTTCGACTTTACATATAACACTTTACTATTTCTTCTTTTGCCACTCATTATTTCAAATTCAAGATTTGCCATTATTTTTGATCACTTTAATACCGATCTTTACTTACCAAAATTCTAGCAAGAACTGCGTTTTTTTTGGTAAAATAACTAATTGTATTGCTATTATTTACTTTACGACAATTACGACAATGAAATAACTCCCAACAAAAATGAAATAATTCCCAACGATAAAATCACATTTAAAAATGAAAATGAAATAAGTCCCAACAAAAGTGCAATAACTCCCAATAACAAAAATGAATGAAATAACTCCCAACAAATCCTGGTTGGGAATTATTTCATTTGGGAGTTATTTCATAATGAAATAATTTCTAACAGAAGATTGTGATATAAGTCCTAACGCATTGGGAGTTATTTCATAATGAAATAAATCCCAATTTATATGGAAAATTTTTGGGAGTTATTTCATTTTTTTTTTGGGAGTTATTTCATTTGGGAGTTATTTCACGGTACCGCTAGTGCGACTGAAAAAGGAATTTTCTCTGTAATGTGTTGTGCGATTTGCCGGGCTATAGACAACAAACGGATGAAATCTACTTGACAAGCGGGAAGTACGAACAGAGACCCGGTCGGGATGAGTCGGCTTATCTCAGCATAACACTTCCCATGGTAATATCTATAGAACAAAGTCACACAACCCACATTCCGACGATGCTCCAACGAGTCAATAGAGTTCGAAACCCTACGCATTAACGCTCTCCGTTGCACACGATCCAGAAGCCCCAAAATAGACTTTGAAGCACCTGCCCATATATGGGAGTTATATTCCATCTTCGGCCAGATGTAGGTGGTATATATAGTAAGGAGATCAGATGGGGTGAAGTATTTCTTACACCGGTTTAGAAAACCAAGACACTTGAAATCTTCTTTCGATACTTGAATAATGTGATCTGTTAAACGGATATCACACTGTATTCTCATTGCCCAGAACATGAGGAGTATCGGAATCCTCAATAACGATCCCATCCATATGCACAGATGACATAGTTGAGTCCACAGACCTATGGGTCAACATACAACATTGGGTCTTATGAGCATTAAAATCGACCCTGTTCACACGACCGCACTCTGAGATTGTCGAAAGGTCATGATTGAGTGTGTCATTCCACAAGGCTTGGCCTACGATCTAAGGAAAAATAATGACAAATGTTGCTGTCATCTACAAAGGAGTGTATAGAATTGATAGTTCGACCAAGGAGGTCTTTAAGAAAGATGAGAAAAAGAGATGGAGAAAGAACAGAGCCCTGTGGTACCCCTGAACATAACTGAAACTCGTCGGATGAGACCCCATCTATAACAACACGTATATTACGATCTCTGAGAAAACTCGAGAGAAATCATTAGCTACACCAAAGGCAATTAGTTTTGATAACAGTGCGCCGTGCTACACACGATCGAACGCCTTGGAAATATCTAGAGCAACTACCTTATTCTCACCAAACATGAAGAATAGAGTATGGCCTCGAACTTGAATAATTTATATTTTCATTGCTCAATTAAAGGTCGAAAAAAGCATAATTTTTATTTTTAATAAAAATTATATCAAACTTGTATAAAAGACAAAGTATGGCCTTGTTTACTACTTCCCCTGTACATTTTGTTTTTCAAAAATGTACAAATTAAAGGAAAAGCAAAAAAAAAACGTGTATTGAATATTTACCAAAGGTAGCCATACAAAAAAAACAAGCTTTTAATTTATTTTCTGATCAATGGTGATAATCTTTTTTACTTCGAGCTCATATAATATATATTAGTTCTCATGTAGTTACTCACTATATGAATGTTTGATGTTTGCCATAGGATTGTGACCTATTTCAAAACGTGTTCTGATGATGGGAACCTAGAAAATTTACGAAATAGATCTATCAACACATTCCTGAAAGGGTCAAAGAATAAATTTGAAAACAAAAACTCTATAGATTATTTGTTCCTAATAAAGAAATATAGAGTATGGCATCGAACTAGAATAATTTTCATTTTCATAATTTTTTTTATTTAAAAGACTCCTTAATTCTGTAATATGTTTTTTTTTATGATGTTATTAACCTGCCCTAAGGGGATGTCAAAAACGGACAATATTTTTTGAATATACTATAAATCTCCTATTTCAAATTTTAAAAACTTTTCTTCAACAAAATCGAAAAAATTGAGATTTCAACTTCATGAAATTGTTAAATGCATTTTAAAGAATAAAAATATAAAAATATTAAAAATATTGGGTAGGGCAGCGATTTGATTTTTGCGGTCCTCGAGGAAATTGTGTTTTTCGGTAATAACAAGGCTAATTTGTTGTCATAAAATATTTAAAATCTAAAATTAGCTACTTTTGTATTTTTTGTTGTTTTATTTATCATCATTACTCAAGGTTGGTAAAGCAAATGTTTTGGACAACATTAACCCATGTCCAAATTAAACCGGTCCAAAATTATCCCGGACCTATTTATTTAATTTTACAAAAATCGTCTAAGCGTTGCTTACAATTGAATTTGTAGAAACTTTTAGAAATTATATTTTTTATTAAATTCAGTTTTTTTCAATTTATTTTAAGACTCAACATTTTTGTCTATACTGGTAACCACATATTTTTTATTTTTTGTAAGGTGTTTAGTAATGTTATGCCATTATTTTGCACGACATCCCCATATAAAAATAATGAGATTTGTAATGACAATTGTAAGTTCTTGCCATTACCAAATATGTACTTATATAACCACTTACATATATGGTAATGATTTTCTACGCTGGGAAGATAAATGAATTGCTTGCGGAAAATGTCATTACTTTCCAGCTTACAAAATATCAAAAAACAAGTAGTTCAATTGCTCTATTTCTATATCTATATCTTCTATATCTTTTTACTTTGTGTCGTAGTGAGTTTCAAACCCACAGCCATACATCAGGCTATGACTCGTAGTATCACCTATTAACGAATTGAGCCATGGTCGACGCAGCGGTGAGTGCGGCTAGTTTGTCAATCAGAACATTTTCAATGTATTGTTTTAATCAGAAGAGACAGAATTAACTAATAGCTATGAACAACTTATTTACCAACTAAAATGCTTCCTCTTTTAAATTCTATTGTAATCGCTTTTTCACATGTAATTATCACATTATAATGCTTTATTCACATTCAATAGTTGAATATCTAGAGTAAGTTAGAGATAGAGTTGCCGCTGAGCAAATTTTTCAATTGATTCTGAGGTAAAGTATTTGTAACCGTCATATAATGACAATCGTAATTAATTTTATTATAATTAATTACTGAAGAAATTTTTAATCAGATTAATGTTAAATTGCTCTATATGAAAAATCATTTGGTTGATCAGATTGTTATCGACACATACAAAAAATACATGTAACCTGCTTTTTTTTTCTCATTATTTATTTTTTTCACCACTTGTTGATTTTAATCTTTGTTTACTTTTATTTGTGTATAACACAACACTTGTGTTGAGACATGTGGTAACTTTATGAAACATAAAAAAAAAAAATAAAGCTAGTCAATAAATGTGTGTCGATATTTTGACTTGCGTGTAACGAATTGTGTTCACATAAATTATACATAACACATTTCCGACATGTATAACACACTTGTATGCTTATTTAGAGATACCCTACACTCAAAAAAAAAGTTTTTAAAGTCAGCAAAAAATTTTGCTGAGTCAGCAAAATTTTAGTCAGGAATGTGCTAGCAAAAAAATTGCTAATGTCAGCAAAATCTTTCGCTGAAAATCAGTGAGCTGATTTTTAGCAACAAAATTAGTAGATTCAGCAAAAGTTTTGCTAACACTTAGTAGATTAGAAATAAAAAAGCCTTGGTAAAAATTAATAAATTTTTTGCTGAATTTTAGTACACTCAAAAAAAAAAGGTTTGTAAAGTCAGCAAAAAATTTTGCTGAGTCAGCAAAATTTTAGTCAGGAGGATGCTTGCAAAAAAGTTGCTAATGTCAGCAAAATCTTTTGCTGAAAATCAGCGAGCTGATTTTTAGCAACAAAATTTGTAGATTCAGCAAAAGTTTTGCTAACACTTAGTAGATTAGAAATAAAAAAGAGTTGGTAAAAATTAATAAATTTTTTGCTGAATTTTAGTAGACTGAAAAAAACCCAAAAAATTTGTAGAAAAAATTGTAATTTAGTTAATTTATTTGCTGAAAATCATAAAACATATTTTTGTGATTCTTTTAAAAATAATTTACTATAATAACGAAATATAACAATTTTCATTTTCCCACATTGACGACATGAATTTATTTAATATCTGAAAATATATAGAAATAAATATATATAACATAACAAAAATTTTCTTTCAATTACTTACATCAATGGTTGTCTAAATGATGCTATCGTTTAAAAGACGCTTCTGCCGAAGATAACTATAGAAACGAAATGAAAAAAATAAACAAACCAAACGAAAAAAACAACCATTTTTTTGCAATAAGAAAAAGGAACCATAAAAATCTACCTAAGTCTTTCCTTTGTCTTTCGCTTTACTCTGTCTACATTTCTGTATATGGTTGTTTGCAATTTGACCACACTATTATTAATAATATAAGTTATATATAATAAAAGTTTAAATAAATAAATATTTTATTTTGTCTTTTATTTAATTAATAGACAATTATTTTCACAAGCCGGTGACAATGCAAAATTTAAGTTGTTTTAATTCTCAATTTCGTTTTATGTATGAAAAAGAGATACAAAAACTTCCATTGTTGATTTTTTTTATATGTCTTATTAGAGTTGTACTTTTTAGTATCATTTTCCTCTTCTCTACTACATCTTGACATGCAGCGACATCTTCTTCATTCTGCGTATATCTTTCAATCTGGTTGCCGTCCACACTATTAATGTGCTTATCAGCACAATTTTTTTTTAGCAAAATTAATTAGTAAAACATTAGTATATTAGTAAAGCATTAGTATAAAACAGTTAAGTGCTGAATAAGTATACCAAAAATTTTAGCTGAAAACACGATTTTAGCAAAAAATTTTGCTAAAAAATAGTATACCTGATTTACAAGACGTTTTACTAACTTTTCTACTAACTTATTTTTTTGAGTGTAGACTAAAAAAACGCAAAAAATTTGTAAAAAAAATTGTAATTTAGTTAATATATTTGCTGAAAATCATAAAACATATTTTTGTGATTCTTTTAAAAATAATTTACAATAATTACGAAATATAAAAATTTTCATTTTCCCACATTGACGACATGAATTAATTTAATATCTGAAAATACATAGAAATAAATATATATAACATAACAAAAATTTTCTTTCAACTACTTACATCAATCGCTGTCTAAATGTTGCTTTCTTTTAAAGAACGCAACTGCCGAAGATAATTATAGAAACGAAACGAAAAAATAAACAAAAACAAACGAAACGAAAAAAACAACCCTTTTTTGCAATAAGAAAAGGAACCATACAAATCTACATAAGATGTTGGTTTGTCTTTCGCTTTACTCTGTCTACATGTCTGTATATGTTTGTTTGCAATTTGACCACACTAGATTATTAATCTATTAACATTTATTATAGAAATACATATTAAATTTAAATATTTTCTTTTGTCTTTTATTTTATTAATAGACAATTATTTTCACAAGCCGGTGACAACGCAAAATTTAAGTTGTTTTAATCCTCAATTTTGTTTTATGTATGAAATGAGATACAAAAGTCTTCCATGGTTGATTTTTTTATATGTCTTATTAGAGTTGTACTTTTTAGTATCATTTTCCTCTTCTCTACTACATCTTGACATGCCGCGACATCTGCTTCATTGTGCGTGTATCTTTCAATCTGGTTGTCGTCCACACTATTAATGTGCTTATCAGCATAATTTTTTTTAGCAAAATTAATTAGTAAAACATTAGTATATTAGTAAAGCATTAGTATAAAACAGTTAAGTGCTGAATAAGTATAACAAAAATTTTAGCTGAAAACACGATTTTAGCAAAAAAAATTTGCTAAAAAATAGTATACCTGATTTACAAGACGTTTTACTAACTTTTGTACTAACTTATTTTTTTGAGTGTACAGATCATTTTTTATATAAAAAAAATAAAAACAAAATTGATATATTCTTTGCATTATTAAAAAGAAATGAGTTTTGGCTGAACAAATTCCCTTAAGGCACATTTTAGACTTCAATTTACACTAATCAAAAATTGCGAAATCCTATCAATGGCTCTATTAAATTTCTGATGTATTGAGTGTTTTCGACCCATTTTATTATTGTATTTAATAATTATTTTAAGAAGTTCTAAAATTCAAAAGCGGGAAATAAATTCAAGTCGGGATTTGAAGCGGGATGGTTAGTCAGGTTAGTTATAGCCGAACTTCACTCTATATAAATATATCTTTAACAAATGAAAATGCAATTTTTTTTTGTTTTTTTTTTTTCAACAGCAAACATAAACATTTTTATTAATATTTTTTATATATATTTATGTATTTTCTAACACTTATTATTCTCAACTTAATATTGTATATCCTTTTCTGTTTACTTTTATGTGTAAATATTTCCGTATGTATGTGTGTAAGAAATTGTGTATGTGTGGTAAACGTGTCTTTATGATTAGTTTGTTTGGTTGTGTAAACTTCATTTTCATTTTCATTGCCAATTTAAATTTCTACTTCAAACAAGTTTTGAATATTTCAAAAGATAATTCATTTGCAATATCTTAATTTATTTTTGTAGTTTTCTTTTTGTGTAAAGTTTTAATAAATACATTTATAGTTTTAGTTTTATTTTTTTTTATATCAATTTTAAGATAAATTTTAAAGATTTCTAATAACAGTTTTTATTTTAAGTATAAATACTTGGTTGATTTTAAAATATTCTTTTTAAATTCGGTGGGCATTTTGTTATTGATTTTTAAATCTTTCTTAGTTAATAAGCGTAATGAAATGTTTTATTTTTAGAATGTTTTATTAAGCATACAAAGGCGTATACTTGGATGTAGATTTTAATTAATTAAATTAGTTATTTATTTTTTTTATTCTTAAATGTAGAGAATTATGAAAATATCTATATGGGGGATTTCATCGCAAGTGACCGAACTTTTGCAACCGATATATTTCGATCGGGATAAAACCTGCTCCAAATTGAGTTGTATTAGGTAGTAGTGATAACACAAAATTTCAGCGGAATCGATCAAGGAGTGTCGAGTGTCCGAGTTGGAGGTTTGCTAAATTTTGACATTTTTCTCAAACAGCCATTTTTGCGAATACACATAACTAATTACCTATTGTAGTTAGAAAATGTTGTACAAAATGTTCTCGATAGCTTTATCTCCAATCTTAAAAAAATTAAAAATAGTCAAACTTTTTGACTTTTTTACAAAACGGGGTATTTTTTTGCTGAAAAGAAAGCTTAGGGGTTTTCCTATAAGAGGTTTGCGGTTGCTTACAAGTGAGGTATCTCGACCCGAACTCGCCGATTTGAATGACCTTTGGATATGTTGTAGAGGAAACAATTGAATCATGTTTTACCAAGAAGAAAAATGTATTTCATTAGGAAAATGAGTATTTATACAATATAATAGCGGTATTCATACTTGGTAGTAGATCTGGTTAATGGTGTACGTTTGATAAATTTATCAGAATTTACCACAGCCAGCAACAAAATGTATTGTAGAAAAATTTACCACGCTGTGACGAAACACCACACAAAAAACTGTGGTAATCACGCGTGATAAATTTATCAGAAAAAAAACAGCTGACTGTTCTGCCGTCAAAAAAATTTATTTGTGTTAACTATTGGAAAAACTTAAAAATTAATAAAAAATATCGAAAAACTTAGTTTAAAAACGAAAGCATTTTGCAGTAAAAACTTTGTGATTTTTTCTTTTTCTGTAAAATTTGGCGTTTTTCTTAAATTAAAATAATTTTTGATACATATGTGGCGAACAACAAAAATCAGCTGACTTATAAATTTACCGTATATTAAAAAAAGGCACTCACGCTTTGTTGTGATCAAATTGTAGTAATTATAACTCGAAGTAAATATAACACCAAGAATGAAAACCGCTAATAATACAAAAATTGATGTTTAACTAAACGGAATTGTGCTGGTATATAATAATTTTTACCATTGTAACGGGTTTCGTACATATAATGCCGAATGCTAAAGTGTCTTTATATTGTCATATTTGCTGGGTATTTGTAGTTTCGATAGTATTTTGTAACGAAAACTTAATAAACGTATTTTCGAGCTCAATGTGAATGTACCATTAGAAGAGAAATTGAAAAATATGTACCATTAGAAGAGAAATTAAGAAAAATTCATTTTCCAGCAAGACAATGCCTCAGTACATGTAAATCGTCAGTCGATGGAATGGTTATCATCAAAAAATATAAGAGTATGGGAATGAGCCGCATGTTCTCCGAATCAAAACCCCATTGAGAATAATTGGGGAGTATTAACCCGTCGAGTTTACGCAAAAAATCGTCAATATGAAAGCGTTTTTCATCTAAAAGAAGCAGTTATTGATGCGTGGAGATCAATAACGGAAGAACTTCGAATAAATCTGGTAGATAGTATACATGATCGAATTCTTGAGTTGATTCAAAAAATTGGAGGCCTCACGCATTATTAAAACTGCTGCTATAAAATATTTTTCTAAAATTTTTGTAAATTTTGATATATTAAGTCAAGTGTATTTATAGTTATGAAACCATAATTGATTTTTTTATATCTTTTTAAATAGTAAAATAAAAACTAAATGAATTGTTTTTTAGTTAAAAGTTATTAATTTTCCATTGGTTTTTAACTTATGCTGGTTAAAGTCTTCTACTTTTTTTTTTGCAACGCACTGTATTTACAAAATAAGCTGAAATAAGCAAATATCAAAAATAAGATAAGAAAAAGCTCCAACAAATATAGCTTAACATTTTCATAATTTCATTATGATGTGTGCGCCCCGGTAGGCTAGTTGGTAGCGTGCTGGCTTATCAGTACGGGGGTCGTGGGTTTGATTCCCACCAGAGGCACTGGTCTGTTTTCGCTACAACGCGCCGAAGGCCATAGTAGCTAGTGCTCGGTTAGGGTAATAGTATATAATTTGTAATTATATGATTATTAATTAACAAAAAAAAAAAAAAATTTCATTATGAGAACATGTATTTAATCTAAATAGTTCTATCCTTTCAAATAAAAAAGAAGATCTAGCTTATTTTTGGTTGCCTTAGTAATTTATATCTGTCCAATAAAAAGACTGTTTGACGAAAATGTCAAAACTCAACATCCTCCAACTCGGAGAGTCCTTGAACGATCGCGCTGAAATTTTATATCATAACTACTACCCAATATTACTCTACTTGGTGCAAGTTTCATCCCGATCCGAATACATCGGTTTCAAAAGTTCGATCACTTGAGATGAAATCCCCCATATTTTATTAGTATCTGTAGGTAAGTTTTCATCAACATTTTTAATAAAAATATGTATAAAGGTATTTTGTTAACTATTTTTGTTATTGATAGAGTTTTATGATTTTCATAAATTTAATTAGTTATTAAAGCTGAAATTTTTGTATTAACCAAAATTTGGTTTTGATTTTCAAAAAAATTTGATTTTTAAATTCTTTTGCTTCTCTTATGTTTCCAATAATGGTAGTACTCTCGATAATATCCGAAAGCAGTGAATTAAATTATAAAGAATTTGAAAATGTTAGATTAACTAATAGTAACTTTATTATTGTTTTTCTTTTAAATATTATTTAGTTAATAAAATAAACTTTTCATTACCGTAACACAATTTAATAGACGATGGTGTTTAATTATAAATAAATTCAAAAGTTTTTCAGTTACTGAAAATTTAATCTGCATTAATTTTTATTTGATTGTGAAAAGCTAAACAAAAAAAAAAGAAAAAGAAATAAAATGATAAAAGGATGTTTGTGAAAAAAGGTAATACAGACAGGATACATACATACGTACAATAACGATTATACAAAGTAGTTACAGTAGAATTTCGATTATTCGATATTCTGTTTAACCAATATAAAATCTTTGGCAAAACTTATAACTTGAACAATTAATCGAAATTGTACTGTACACAAAAAAAAATCACATTTTTACATATAGAATTTGATGTAATGGAATCATTGAATGTTATTAACTGTGTACAATAAAAACAAAAATATAGGAGGATAAAACTTTGTTTATAATTCTTTTATATACCTTTATTAGAGTTCGGCAGAAAATTATAAAACTTCTTAGTTTTTTGGTATATCATCACTTTTTAAAATGTTTTTGCATCAATAAAAAAAATTACGTTCCGAACTAAAAATGTTTTGATATAGTTCTATATTATTTTATATAGTTATTTATAATGATACATTGCAATATATATATATATATATATATATATATATATATATATATATATATATATATTCATATAAAATTATATGTATCTCAAATATATAACTACATCTTTCTTTATATTACAATATAGCACAATATGTAAAATATATAAATATATATCGATCTTTATATGATTACATATGTCAGGTGTAATTGCATATATTTGTATACAACTGTATCTAATTAGATATAAATGTATCACATTACATATCATTTGGTACATTTGGATAAAGACAAAATTCGGATACAAATGAATCTAACTATTTCTAATTTCATCAAATTAGATCTAATTGTATCAGGTTAGATCTAATATGATACAATTAGAAAATATTTTTTTTACATGGGTCATTATCTTTTTTAAACTCCAACGCCTTACACATGCACTGGTCAAAAACGCTGAAACGCTGACATACCAAAAATAGCTGTGTTGATATAAAATTAGATTTTCACTTTTCGATTATAGACCAAAAATTATTTTTAAAGTGCACTATTTTCGTTTACAGCGATCGGAAAAAAATACAATTTTTTAAAGAAAATTATAAAGTATTTTTATGACAATTAAAAAGCATTTTGAGATGAGAGAAATGGTGCATTTTATGGTTTATGGTTACCCAGTAAAAAGTTATTAAACTTTCAAATGTTGTCCTTATTAATATGCAATACTTTCTTGATTAATAACTTTTTAACGGGCCGCGATACATCGACAATATTTATTGTATTTTTCGTAGCTCAAAAACTGTTTCTTTGTGTGTTCTAACAAAATTGATACCTTAATAACTTTTTTAGCGATATATCGACAACTTTTTTAAGCCATTATTTTCAGCTGATAAAACGTTTTAATTGTGTGTGATTAAAAACAATATTTTTGAAAGTTTTTGAACAAAGAGAGTTTCGAAAATTTTTGTGCCATTATTCTCAGCTGGTAATATTGTGTGGTAATAATTGTGTGTGATTAAAAAAAAAAATTAAAAGTTTTTGAAAAAACTCTATTGACTAAACGGTGCACTTTAAAAACTGAAAAAAATATAATAATTTTTGGCGTAGAATCGAATGTAGAGTTCAAATTTCATATAGGATCCTAAATCAGCGTTTTTGGCCACATGAGCATGTGGAAGAAGTTGATATTTTAAAAATATACTTACTTACTTATTTTATTGATGCAAAACCCGTAAAAAAGAGTTGATATCCCAAAATCAAATTTTCGTGACGAACTCTTACCTTTATCAAAGAGTATATACAAATAGAGAGACTTCACTTCCCTCTTAGCAACAAAATACCGAACTCGGGCAAGCAAATGAAAACATTTCTTTTACACTAAAAAACAGGGACCGTAAATAATGATTATTGCTCGTTTTTTTGAATCAAAAAATCAATCACTTAGAAGAGACATAAAAAAAAATTTATTGCACCATTATTATTATTTTTTGACAATCTTTGCATATCCGTCATGATTTTTAAATTTTTGATTTTTAAAGTTTTCTTCAATGGTAATGATTATTTTTAAGTAATAATAAAAAAAATCAGCCATAATCATTATTTTTGAGCAAAAAAAATAAACTCAAAATAATCATTATTTATGATTTTTATTTTTTTCGCTCAAAATAAAACTCACTTTCAATGTGTGGGATTGACATATCTCAGGAAGTAGGAGGAGCTTATCGAAGGTTATGGTATCAATCTCTTCTTTGGAAGATTCTCTAGCAGATCAATGCATCAATCATATTTGTGGGTGAGGTTTAAGGGGTTAATTTTTAATTTCAAAATAGGGCTTTTTTTTTGCCGTATTTTGTGAAAGTAACAATGTGTGGGATTTACATATCTCAGGAATTAGGAGGAGCTTATCCAAGATTATGGTATCAGTCTCTTCTTTGGAAGACTCTCTAGCACATTATTGCATCAATCATATTTGTGGGTGGTGTTTAAGGGGTTAATTATTAATTTCAAAATAGGGCTTTTTTGTCGTAAAGTCAAAATTTGGAAGCTCGATTTTCACCGTAGACGTATGTTTTAGTGGACTTTTTTGCTCAGTACAATCCCAAGAATCAGAAACGCGAAGCGCCCATTAAGATTTTTTTCCTTCCATACTAATCGCCCCACCCTAATATGTATATATATTTACACCTACATGAAAGTGAGTTTTATTTTGAGCTAAAAAAATAAAAATCATAAATAATGATTATTTTTGAGTTTTATTTTTTTTGCTCAAAAATAATGATTATTGCTGAATTTTTTTATTATTGCTCAAAAATAATTATTACCATTGAAGAAAATCATTAAAACTCATAACATAATCATTATTGTGTAATTTTTTTTATAAAACTCATAATGATTACGGTCTCTGCTAAAAAATAATTGCAACATGTTGACCAAAAAATGTTGCTTGTTGCACTGACTTTTATTTCGCTTATATTTTGTGATTTTCTATTAACATTTAAATTTAATTTTAATTTTATCTTGCTTATTTTATAGTTAATATTTGAAATAAATAAAATTTTTATTAAATTAATTTTCAAAAACATGATAACAAATAATTTACACTTTAGAATTTCTGCAACATGTTTTCATTTGCTCGGTGCGAGTTTACGCACAAATAAAAAGAGTGCAGATTGAGAGAGACTGAGTTGGATAGAAACCAACTGCCTTTATACATACTATATATGTTAGGATGTCCCTTAAAAAACGATTTGTCGATTTTCGTTCATTACATGCCTTCAAAAGTCACTTGAGATTAATAAAATTATCAACATTATTTTATGAATTAATTTATACTCTGACAGAACGATATGCATGATATTAAGGAATTATTGTATTAAATCAATGAAGTTTCGCTCGAATTAGTCCACTGAAACTTTTTTATAAAAGTAAGGTTGTGAAAAAAAATATGAAAAACTTAGTTTTATTTATTAAAAAGTTCATGCCGGAAAATTTACGATTTCGATATTGATATAAATCTTAAAATATATTAAACACAAGTAAAGTGATTTTTATGATGCAATTGTGGGCACCCACATTTTAAGAAGTAGGAGCTTCCCCGGTTTTTTATGCTTGTTTCCATATTAGTTAGAATGTTATTTATTAAATACTTTAAAACTGGGCTGATTAGAAAACTTCTATTTTTTATTTTTGAAGTTCTAAATTAGGCAAATGTCACACTTAGATAAGTTATTCTATAAATTTCCTAGTGGGTCTTTTTAGTCAAGAGTGGAAGCAAGTGGAATTTTTTATTTGATCAATTTAACAATCTTGTAGTAATAATTTAAGTTAAGTTTTATGGGTCTTTTTTGTTCCCAGGCTACTAAGAGTTGAAGATTTTTAAATAAAAGTAAATATAATTATAGTCTAATCAAACTTAAGTGATATTTTCCGAAAATTATGCAAACTTTGATTAAAACATTCAAATTTTGTTAAACTTTGACAAAATAATCAATTTTTGTAACATGTTCACACACAAACGCAAATTATAATTTTCCCAATCTATTTTTTTCTTTAATAATAACTATTTTTTATAAAAATTGCAATCGGCATCTTTAAATTAGGCATTTTAAAAAATCTTTAAAATTAATTTAAAAAAAGACGTTTTTGAAATTTCAAATCAAATTCGAGGGTCAGTTTTGATTACAGGCTAAAGTGGGTTAATGATATCCAATGAATTCACAATTACATATTTGTTATAAAACGAAAAGAAAAATTATTTTTTTCAAAATTTAAAATTTTGGTAATTTTTAATATAAATACACTTTTGTTTAAAAAACTGACCATTTTCGACTTTGATTTTGCAACCGATCTAAGTGATGTAAAAGATATAAGTGCCAAATTTCAGGAAAATTGGTATTGTTTTGGGGTTGCACACTTTGGCTACTGTTTTCTCAAACTAGTGAAATGTCTAATATTGAAGACGGTTGAATGAGCTTCTTATTCCAACAAAAAATAAATTTGTGGTCTAAATAGGTTCTGAGTTTTTGTGGCACAATTTTCTATTGCAAAACGATAGGAATTGTGAAGGAATTGTCGAGTTTTTGTAACTTCTCGGAAAAATGTGATGGACATGACTAGCGAATTCCAAGAATTTCATAGGCCACAAAAAATATTATCATTTGAATTCTTCAAAGAGTGCAGTGGACAATGATTTTTTCTCTAAAAAAGAACTTAGGTAGTGTTTCCAGATCACATTTTGCACCAGACGAACGAAAATACTATAACATAATACATGTAACACAAAAGCAAAATACATGCAGTCACTATTTCGTCTGACGAGGAATGTCTTGAGGAAAACCCATACAAAAGAAAACAAAACTGAATTATATACCAATAAACGTTACAAAGCTATCGCCGAATCGCCCTCTGAAGGGACTTGTGAGCAGATGTTTGAAATAGGTATTCGTCAAATGGACCAATATTGGAAAGTAAAAACATTATACAGGACTGATCCGAGGGGCGTGTATCATATTTTAAGGGAATCTGGCCGATAATTGATGTTACTATCACACCATAAACTAGTATTTAAAGGTTTGCTGTGTCATACAATCAAGTGGTTCTGTAACAATGCAATTTTAAGTAGGTGTGCTTCAACGAACGATTTAAACATGCTACAACTGCTGTGTACTTTCCCAGATGATGACGTCAAAAAATGCTTCCACAGTTGCTAAAGTACGCCTTTAACATCTGTTTAGTCAGCGTAGAAATGGCTTTTTTGAATGAATGTTTGCTTTAGGTTCATAAGGAACCTACTTCTAAAAATCTAGAAATCAAACCGAAGAAGAAGGAAAACGCGCATTCGGATACCTACAGATTTGAACAAAAATTTTTATTTGTAATTTAGGGGACGAAAAGAATCCAAATGCGCAATTTTTTATTAATAAATTATATTACTTGAGCCAAAGCAAAAAACTAAATAGTTTTTATATAAATATAATATTTTTTGGTCTTCAAAGTTTAGTAACGTCATGATGCTTGTTAGGAAAAGACCCTAGCCACGTGTTTGATTACTAAGAAGACAATAATGGAGCAACATTGATGATTAATAGGTTTTTTGTTAAAGCTCTGCCTAGTCTAGAGGCTCTAGATTTTCTAAAACTTCGGGTTCTGACGAGATCTTTAGACAGATCGAAATAGTAGTATCAACATAATATGCTCTTTTTTTTGTAAATATGCGGAGGTTTTAAATTAAAAGTTAAAGAAACTAATGTTGACAACTTATAATGGCCTATGAGTTGTCATCTGAGCTATCTTACCTTGGGGTGGATTCTTGGGTATGAGGGCAACGAGAGGACAGATTGTCTTGCCAACCTCAGGTCCGGCCCTGAACCATTTTGTGGAATACGTACGTTATATGTTAAGAAAAAGCTACTGGGAAAACTGCTCGACTTTAATTCTCTTGGTCAGTACCAGAATAAGGGATTATTTTTTCAAGTGCGGGATCGACTCTTATCCCTAGAAAGTGACATTTCAATCTCAGGCATCATCTGCATAAGAAGAGTCAATGGGACACTGATGAGTGCAGACTTTATGAGTTGGTGGCAGAGACTTCGGATTATATTCTCTGCGAATGTCCTAGGCTTTGTGACAGGAGACTTAGGCCTTGAATGATCGCTTCATTTCGCATTCCTACATTTTGAATATATAGGATAACTGGCTTTATAGGTAGCTCGAATCTTTACTTAAACTCTAGGTAGCACAAAATAAAGGGTCCGCCATCTAACGTTTTTTTTTCAACTAGTGCTTATTTCGTGAATGGTAACACTTAGCTCATGTCTGATTTGACAGATAATTAGTTTTATCCTTCCGCTGAACGAATATGGTTGTGTATACGCTTGAACAACGCTGGGAAATATTGACACATTACTTTGAAAATCATGGTAATGTTGCAGAATGTGTGCCGATACACCCAAAACGAGTCACTGTTTGGTGCGGATTTTGGTCCAGAGGCATAATTGGGCCATTTTTCTTCGAAAATGAGCAAGGAGTTGCCGTTACAGTCAATGGCGATCGTTATCGGGCCATGTTGAACGAATTTTTGTTCACAAAAATTGAAGAGGAATAAATACAGCTGCATACGATAATGTGCTTAAAAATTGGACCGATCGTGTAGGCTACTGCATGGCCAGCCGAGGCAGCCATTTGAATGAAATTATTTTCCATTATTAACCGGAAGGATTGTACTTTCAAATAAAAAAAGAAATTTGAGAATTTGTTTTTGTTTTTTTCTTTGATATTTTAAATTTTGAATCTCGCTCCTAGACGAGGACAAAAAATTCTCATTGAGTTTGTGATTTAACATAACAAATATCTCTAGAAATTATAATAACAAAGTCCCCTGAAGATTTCCTTGGCCAGGAATGAAATCCGGATAGGGACACGCCTACATCAGATTGTTTTTCACAATTTGTTAAATAAGTTTTGGGACTTTAGCACATTTAATTACTATAAATGCAATTAATGTTTATCCCGATGAAAATAAATTTAAATAACAAATATGCAGGTGCTTGTGCAAATTTAAATGTAACTGACACTAATAGAAAACATACATATGATTTTCTATTGTTGATTTACTTGAATAAACGTCACTACATTGCTAGGTCTGTCAAAAAAACAGAGTAGTATTTGGAAGATGACAAAGCCAATTGTGATAATATTTTGTTGTTGTTTTTGTTTTTTCTTTGATATTTTAAATTTTGAATCTCGCTCCTAGACGAGGACAAGAAATTGTCATTGAGTTTGTGATTTAACATAACAAATATCTCTAGATATTATAAAAACAAAGTCCCCTGAAGATTACCTTGGGCAGGAATGAAATCCGGATAGGGACACGCCTACATCAGATTGTTTTTTCACAATTTGTTAAATAAGTTCTGGGACTTTAGCACATTTAATTACTATAAATGCAATTAATGTTATCCCGATGAAAATAAATTTTCAAAAAAAAAAGTTATTTGGCGGACCCTTTACCTACATTGGTCACTGTATGCAGTTCAATCTGATTTAATCTTATCTAAACTAACCAGAAGAACAAAATTAAATATCGTGCTTCTAAAAAGTCATCCCCAATAAAAAAACACTTTATGAGCTAACTTAACATTGTTTCTTTCATAATCGCTGCAAATTTTGTCTTCCGCCAATAAATTAATCATTTTTAGAAAAATTTTCATTTTGAGGTTATTATATTTATTTTGTTTTGTTTACAAATGTTGTTGTTGTCAAGCCAAAATCCAGTTTGCCTGCCAATTTTTATAATGTAAACGAGGGTGATTTGTAACTAGATTTAACTCAAATTTAAATCAGATTTCGTGGAAGTGTAAATTCATTATAAGTGATCAAAGTGTGCAACCTCTAAATATTTTGCAATCTGCTTGAAATTTGGCATATATGACTTTTGAATCACTGAGACTCGGGGCGTAATCAAATTTTACAAATATTTTACATTTTATTCTTTGCCTTACAAATGAAACACCCTAAGGGACATCCTAATTTATGTATGTATGTATGTGTTTTTTTTATACATTATATATGTATGGAAATACTTTAAGACTTATTTTCAGCTGTAATTTTATTTAATATCATTTTGCAAAGAAATTGAAAACAGAAAGTTTTTGATTTTTTTATTTTTATCCAGACTTAAGTTTAGTTTCTTTCTAAGTTGTATAGTATCCTAAAATATTTGATTTAAATTTAATTTGTGTAAAAAGTTTTTTAAATAATAATGATAGTATTAGAAAATTAATTCATTTAAGATCTTTAAGAGCAACAGTAAAAAGTTACAAACTTTATTTTAATTTGTTATTAACAAAGTTATTTTAATTGTTTCTGTTTTTTGTTTTTTATATTTAGTAAGAAAATAGTTTAATATTTGATATTCTATACTTATTTTGATTAGCTTTTATTTATTAATTAATAAATAAATAAATAACACTTTTATATTAACATTAATAATTTCAAACACATAATAAATAATATATTTTTTTTAATATAAGCGTATTCATTTATTACTTATTGTTAAAAGACACGCTATGCTAACAATGTTCAAATTTTGTAATCACAATAAGGGCGTTAGGCAACAACGAATAAGTTTTTCGTATTTACTATTTGCCCGTATTTTCCTGTTCTATAACTATGCGAGAAGTTATCTAACCGATAAATACAACTCTGTATTGGTTAGCACAGGGTGAGTAATATGTAAAAAATTTATCTGTGTATAAAATTAATATGAAGTGACTCGCCCTGTTCTAAATATGGTAGAGTTTGTAATTTCAATGTGAAAATTTCTCACATAGTTTATATACAATTACGAGCGTATCGTTCAAAATAGAGACCTATATTCTCATATATTAAAATAATTTAATCCATTAGATGATTACATTAGTTAATATATTTTAAAAAATTCTATGCTACTATTTTTGTTTTTATGTATTTAGGCCACCTACAACCGAAAATCATAAGTTGACTATTTTGACTATACAAAAGCTTTCTGATAGGGACCGGTGTAAAATAATTAACTGTGCCTGCAACTCAATGAAGAGTCTCAATCAGATAACACATTCCGACAGTTTTTTTAACTAAGAATCAGACTATACTTTTGTGAAGGTTGTATAAGTAGTAGAGATATGCGGTTTTCTGCGCCAACAAAAAAATGAAAGATACATTTTGAGAAAGATAAAAAATTTTTATTTGAGGTATTGTAACTTCCAGAATCTTTTTTTTCAAATATATCTGTACAGTATCTAAAAGTGCTACTCCTAACCTACAAAATCCATTTTGAATTTTTAAAAAATCTTCACCTTGATTCATCGCGTCTAAAATCTTAGGGAAAGTATAGTCTAATTCTTGGTTAGAAAGTTTCGTCAAATTTTGTCGACCAGTGCAATCGATGAATGTAAAGTAACTGTGTCCAAATCAACCATAAGTAGGCTTTCAAAGGATTCTCAAAGAATTACTCGCGAAAAGCTGATGTCTGTGCCAAGGTTATCACCCCACAAAACTGCTCGACTTTAATTCGTTGAAAGGAATTTACAAACCAACTGGAGAAAGGTAAGTAAGTTAATAATCGCTTTTGTTGATAGGACTGTTTAGACACAAATTTCTTTTAAAGGTGATTTTTTTTCTGATGAGAAAAAGTTCAACCTTGATAAATTTAAATGTTTGTAAATTTTGATATATTAAGTGTATTTATATTGATTTGTTATTCCTTTTTAAATAGTAAAAAAAAAATGAGATTTATTAAATATTATTAATTTCCATTGGTTTTACTTTTATGCAACGCAGTGTACCTCGATATAGGCTCAAGTTACTTTGCTAAATCAAATTGCAGAGAAAACATCATATGCGAAATATATCTATTAAATACTGTGTTCAATAGTTTTGGTCCTATTGGTCAAAATTACATTGAGAAATCTCAATTTTTTAACAAAAATTAGAAATAAGAACTTTCGATACACTAAGCAAAAAGTTATTTCAAAAGCAAATCTATTAATAAATACCAAAGTTGTGACCATTTATAAAATGGTATCCTAATTTGAGATTTTCTCTATTTTTGTTTGCGCGCTACATGTTGCAAATAGTAAGATATTTTGATAAAATTTAGTACAGGCGCGGATCCAGGAATATGTTTTTTGGGGAGGGAAATTAGGGTATTTTTGATTAACTTTTTTAATAATTTCTACTCTTTGTATTGAAAAATTTGATTTTGGTTTTAGAAATTCTCATTTGTTCATCCCCATGGATCAGCGCCTGGCTTAATACAATGACTTATAATGACAAAAGGATAAAATCTAAACATTTTCGGAAAGATCTCCGACCTAGTGCTCATAAAATTAGTATTGTTAACAACTAGAAGTAAAAAAATTGAAGTCTGCCATGACGACTGTAGGATATCCTATACCAGTCTGGTTAAAGGTCAAAGAGTATCTAATTTCGAAATTTTAATGGGTTTGTATCAATATTTGTCAACAAATTGAGTAAAAAATCAATACCAACTTTTGATTTTGCCTGATGTTACGTGTATATCATTCCTTCTTTGAAAGAAGTATGAATGATTGGCATTTTTTTGACTTCATGTCTTTCGATTTTCTTTATATTAAAAACCTATGCTCTCTGGAGCCTATAAAACATCTCCATATTCAGTTTTTAAATTTTTCAAAAACCCTTTAATTCAAAAATTCGCAAAAGTGTGCAAATTGGAAAAGTCGTATACTAGAAAGTTGTTATCGGATTTCGAAAAGCGTTCGATTTTTACGAGTATCCTCTTTTGTTTTGTATCCTTTAACCAAGAATCAGACTATACTTTTGTGAAGGTTGTATAAGTAGTAGAGATATGCGGTTTCTGCGCCAACAAAAAAATGAAAGATACATTTTTGAGAAAGATAAAAAATTTTTATTTGAGGTATTGTAACTTCCAGAATCTTTTTTTTTCAAATATATCTTTACAGTATCTAAAAGTGCTACTCCTAACCTACAAAATCCATTTTGAATTTTTAAAAAATCTTCACCTTGATTCATCGCGTCTAAAATCTTAGGGAAAGTATAGTCTAATTCTTGGTTAGAAAGTTTCGTCAAATTTTGTCGACCAGTGCAATCGATGAATGTAAAGTAACTGTGTCCAAATCAACCATAAGTAGGCTTTCAAAGGATTCTCAAAGAATTACTCGCGAAAAGCTGATGTCTGTGCCAAGGTTATCACCCCACAAAACTGCTCGACTTTAATTCGTTGAAAGGAATTTACAAACCAACTGGAGAAAGGTAAGTAAGTTAATAATCGCTTTTGTTGATAGGACTGTTTAGACACAAATTTCTTTTAAAGGTGATTTTTTTTCTGATGAGAAAAAGTTCAACCTTGATAAATTTAAATGTTTGTAAATTTTGATATATTAAGTGTATTTATATTGATTTTGTTATTCCTTTTTAAATAGTAAAAAAAAAATGAGATTTATTAAATATTATTAATTTTCCATTGGTTTTACTTTTATGCAACGCAGTGTACCTCGATATAGGCTCAAGTTACTTTGCTAAATCAAATTGCAGAGAAACATCATATGCGAAATATATCTATTAAATACTGTGTTCAATAGTTTTTGGTCCTATTGGTCAAAATTACATTGAGAAATCTCAATTTTTTAACAAAAATTAGAAATAAGAACTTTCGATACACTAAGCAAAAAGTTATTTCAAAAGCAAATCTATTAATAAATACCAAAGTTGTGACCATTTATAAAATGGTATCCTAATTTGAGATTTTCTCTATTTTTGTTTGCGCGCTACATGTTGCAAATAGTAAGATATTTTGATAAAATTTAGTACAGGCGCGGATCCAGGAATATGTTTTTGGGGAGGGAAATTAGGGTATTTTTGATTAACTTTTTTAATAATTTCTACTCTTTGTATTGAAAAATTTGATTTTGGTTTTAGAAATTCTCATTTGTCATCCCCATGGATCAGCGCCTGGCTTAATACAATGACTTATAATGACAAAAGGATAAAATCTAAACATTTTCGGAAAGATCTCCGACCTAGTGCTCATAAAATTAGTATTGTTAACACTAGAAGTAAAAAAATTGAAGTCTGCCATGACGACTGTAGGATATCCTATACCAGTCTGGTTAAAGGTCAAAGAGTATCTAATTTCGAAATTTTAATGGGTTTGTATCAATATTTGTCAACAAATTGAGTAAAAAATCAATACCAACTTTGATTTTGCCTGATGTTACGTGTATATCATTCCTTCTTTGAAAGAAGTATGAATGATTGGCATTTTTTGACTTCATGTCTTCGATTTTCTTTATATTAAAAACCTATGCTCTCTGGAGCCTATAAAAACATCTCCATATTCAGTTTTTAAATTTTCAAAAACCCTTTAATTCAAAAATTCGCAAAAGTGTGCAAATTGGAAAAGTCGTATACTAGAAAGTTGTTATCGGATTTCGAAAAGCGTTCGATTTTTACGAGTATCCTCTTTTGTACTAATGCAATAACAAAATGCATTAAAAAAATTAATTTTTTATGTTTTATTTAATTTTCTAAAAATTCGTAAAATTATATAATTTTGCAGAGCTCTTTACACGAAAGTTGTTATCGGTTGTTTTTGATTCAAAAAGCATTCCATTTATATTGTTGTCCTATTTCACACTTATACAATAAATAAAATCATTTTCAAAATAATGAATTTTTTATGCAAATGCAATTTTAAGATGCATTTCGAAATTGTTCTCCCCTCTTCAAAATTGTTTAAAACGTGGAAAATTCGAAAATTTAACACATTTTTATAAAACTAAACTTCGCTTTTACTGTGACTCGAATGTCATCAAGTTTTATCAATTTAAAAAAAAATACTTCTTCATTATTTCCAGACATGGGCTGTGTCAATTACATTTCACAGCAAATTTTACAAAACAACTCTAAAAAACTTCCTCCCCATTTTTGGACTTAAAATATACCAAAAATAGCTCTAGAGGGCGCTAAGTATCATGGATTATAAAAATAATATAATTTTTATTTGAATACCCACACTTATATGTTTCTAAACATACCGATTTTTGGGGACTGTGCCCCTGGGCCCCTATATAGAAAACAAATTTTTTTTAATTCCAGAGGGGGTCTTATTTTTGCCAATTTTTAGTTTTGTCAATTGTTTTATTGCAAACTTTCGAGTATAGATAACAACTTTCGAGTATTACTCTTCAAAATTACATACTTTTGCGATTTTTTTTAAAATTGAATCGTGAAAAAATAGCGCGTTTGTGTACATTTGAAGAACTGAAAATGGGGATATGTTATGGGCTCCACGGAGAATGCGTGTGCAAAAAACTACCAAATTTGAAGGCTCTCGGTCGTTCCATTTGTGATGTATCATGGAACTTATCATATAATGGTTGTGGACCTAGCGTTAGCAATAATATCACTCTAGACAATTTTAAAATTAAAATTAAACTTTGTCGCCCAACTCCTATTATTGTGATTTTGTTGTTGTATAAACACGAGATGGATAAATTTGGTAAGAGAGAATGACATGAATTGGAAATAGTGTCACTATTTCTTCCCAAAATTTGTGGCAATTCATAATCCATTTTCAAATTTAAAGTAAATGTCATCATTGTGACATGTACCTTTGAGGAGGGAAACTAGATTAAACATCCCTTGAAATTTTCATAGAGTAAGATTATTATTTTAAAAATATTATTTTGTAAAATACAGTCAACATTTAACAGTCATTTCGATATGATTAGTTTTTATTTTTGTTTTACTTTGGAAGAGATAGTATTATTATTAATTAGTTTAACTACAGAAATACGTACACTGTGGAGCAAAAGTGACCCAATGTGTTAAAAATAAAAACTTAACATGTATTAATGTTCCAAATCTTTTTGGAAAAAACGAATCTCATTAGGTATAAAGGTATGACAATTTGTCCTCTTATAATCATAGAAGTATAACCTTTTGGCTCTCCTATATCTTCTACAATTTCAAATTGTATAGGAGAAGGTCAATAGCTCACTTTTGCACCAAGACACTGATCCGATTATTTAAAAACTGTACTTTTATTATAGAACTAAAAAGTGTTTTTCTATTTAGTAATTATATGCACCCAGAGGAAATAGCATCATATTATGATAGTTCAAGAGAATCATGTTATGAGTGAAATGCCTGACATGATAGTAGCAATCAAATTATGATCCTTAATGGCGATGAAATCGCCCTCGTTAATCATAATATGATCAGCCAGAATCATCTATATGATAATTATTATCTTAATATGACAATTTCGTGTCCGCAATCATATTAATGTTCATGCAGTTAAGTAGTATAATTTCTAACTATTATCCTGGTCAGTTTAAATGTGAAATTTAATTACGTTGTTGACTGAAAATGTTCCTAGTTTACCTATATATTTATTATATAATAAAAAAGTCAATAATACTGTAACAAAAGTACAGTTTTTAGTTTGTCTTGGCCTTGGTGCAAACATGAGCCAATGACCTTCTATAAAATTTGTGATTATAGCAGATATAGGGGGACCAAAAGGTTGTACCTCTTTGATTATGAAGATGACACATTATCATACCTTTATACCTAATTTGATTCGTTTTTCAAAAAATATTTGGAAAACTAATTAAGTCTTGAGTTTTAATTTTGAAATATTGGCTCACTTTTGCTCCACAGTGTGCGTATGATTTTTAATTTTAATTAGAAGCAATATGCAAATTTATATCGATTTCGTATAAAATGTATGTTTTATATGAAAATATGTATAATCTCTAATAGAAAAATTGACACTTAAATATTTAAATCTAAAATTAATGAGTAAAAATATATGTTTTTTTTCATATTAATTAATTTTTTATTATTTTAAATATTAATTTTTTTTTTTGATTTTGTTTATTGTATTTATTTAGATTAATACTTAATTATAATTCAAAATTTAATGGAAGAAATAAATATGTATTTTTTTCAATTCAGTATTAACTATAACAAACTTTAAAGCCACGTTCACACTAGATTTCAAAACTGTGGATTTTTTTGTCCAACAGTTCAAAAAGAGCAATTTATTGTGAATGCCATATAAGCCCGATTGACACAATGTTAGCTACTAACAACGACTTTAGATGACGGATTTGTTGTTGTTATAAAAAAATATTATTTTAACAGGACATCTAGTAATCGAAGAAAATACATCGGTAATTTTTAAGGTTTTCCGATATTAATTAAAACCTTAAGTTCAATCACGCTTTCTTGTAAAAATTATACGAACAACTAAGAATTTTTTTTTTTTTCTGAGTGTTGTTTACGCGGAATGGGCAAACTTTTATAGGTTATTAGAAGATACTTGTATTTCGAAAATGGTTATCTCATCTCTAAAATTTCTCCATGAGGAGTGAAAACAGGATAGTGTCCGAAGGTAGCATTTCTCGGAACAAAATTGACTACTTTTCGATTTCAAGTTGCATATTTGGTAAGTATTATACTTCAAGAATCCGAGAACAACCGTATTTCTCACTTTAATATGATTCTTAGGAAAAAGCTTAGTAAACAGCGAAATCGAGATGATTATTGGCAGCCTACAACTCTTGGTGAATGTTCTTCAGAACATATGACGTTCGATGTTTTTTGCCCTTAAACAGAAGCAAAGAAAATTGTCGTTCCCTAGTAGAGTTTGGAAGTTTTGAAGCGCGTTTAACCACATCAATTAGCTTCAGTCATAAAAAAGCAGTAGATACCGTAAAGCGGAACTCATTGTAATAGTTTTGGGAATCTCTTGACAACACTCGTGACTCACAAGGTAATAAATGTAATATTAGAACTCTTTGCTGCACTCAAAAAGAAAAAAGTCAGTAAAGTCAGCAACATGTTTGATGGGAGGATCCTTGCAGAAAAATTTGCTAATATCAGCAAAAAAGTATGTGGTTTAAATTAAGTAGGACTGTGAGAGTGACGTGGCATGTATAAAATTTTAGAAAAACTTTATTTTTTAATGTTAAAGCTTTTTAAAATAGCAAATTAACAAATTTTGATAAGAAAAAGAAAATATGATTATAACCATAGATAATTGTTGAAATTGTTAAAGTAGGCTAACATTATTTCTAACACTATTTAGTGTTATTTTCATGCAAATTTTACTCAGTTTAAGGTTTAAGACTTCCTTTACCAAGAGAAAAATTTACATTATAATAAATTTGGATTGCGTAAAATTGAATTTACTTTTAGGTAAGTTAGCCGACCCAAAAATTTAAATGATTGTCTTAAGAGGTACATTTAATTTAAACTAGAGTTATTAATTTTTTTTTTATAAAAAAGTCTTACAAAAAATATCTGAGAATTTAAGAATTTTTCGATAGCGAAAACAACTTAGAAATTCTTCAAAAGTGAGAATCTAAATATTTTTTCTACAGAAAAATAATCTTATAATTTTTCTGTTAGAGCGAAATATTTTAGTAATTTTTTATTCACAATATTTTTTATTAGCACAAGGGCTTTTTGAAAAGTAAATAGCTGGTCAGATTGAAAAAAGTCTCTCAGAATATTAAAAAAACTGTATAACATACTTATTTTCTAAAAAGTTTTCCCCATTTTCTCTCTACGTATTTGTTTATTTTAATAATTTAATATTTTTTTATTAGATGTTTGTATTATAATTCATTGCTTTGCTTATATGCAGGAAGGAGTCTCTTTAAGGGGTTTACACTCTTTAGATTTTTTTTTATTTTATTTTGTGACTTTTTTTATTATCCCATTTTGATAGTTTGAACTCTTCTCTTTATACTGTGAAAATTTTGGAGAAGAACTCGCCGAAATAAAAAACTTACAACTTGTTAAACAAATTCCTTGTACTATAGTTTACATGCGCAATATTTACTTTAAATGCCTTTATCTCGAAATAAGATTTTAAAAATCGGGTGCCTTAACGGATAGACCATTTTTCATTCATTTTTGTTTCTTTGTAGAGTAGGGTAGAAGTGGGAGGTTTCGCCACTGGGGCACATACGCCAAACTCAATTTTCGCTGCATTTAAAAAAGTGATTAAATAGTTCCTTGCCATAGTTTGTGTAGTTATTGATCATCTTTTATGACTCTAAATGTTAGACTTGTACTTCACACGTGGTCGTTTTTGTGTTTAGGGGTAACAAACAAATAATATAGAGTTGCTACATTTGGCATAACTTTTGCTTTCGTGTATTAAAACAAAATAACCCGTTTGGATGTCGAAGCGTTGATATTAATTTAGAAATTATTTCTTAAAAGTGTAAACAAATATAAAATTATGTAAGCGGCTCAGCATGGGATACATACGCCTGACCACTAGGTGGGGTAGTTTTGTCAGTAACATTGGTAGCACTTTAAAAGACGTATACGTTATATCCCAGCTAGCATTTGGAAGATCATTTTTTGAAAAATCACCTTGCTGAGTCTTTTTAGAGTACTTTTGGTGACCAAAAACTGATTAATCATTTGCACGATTAAAAAGGGACTCGAAAATGATTCGCGTTAATGAGTAAAAAGAGTTCGATTTAAAATACAACAACAAATTGTATAACAATTGTAAATTAATCATACAGAAGTTTAAAATGTGACATTTAATTCCGTTATACTTTATCATATTTTACTCATCTGGAAGATTGAAAAATGATTAATCAATAATTGATCATGAAGGTGTTTAAAAACTGATTAAAATTATGTATTATATGATCATATTTTGCGCAGATAGATGATTAAACACTGCTTGTAATGTGTTTTTTTTTTTCTAACAATAACGGGGGCAGTCTTTGCATATTCTTGAAAAGATTGCAAAAAGTTAACTTTTTGTTCATTTATAAAAGTTACATCGTGGTGTAAAGATCGAAGAAGTGAAAGTGAAAGTGAAACAAAAAATAATTAAAAAGTAAAAATTAAATAATTATTAAAAGGCAATGTCAGCTAACCAAATAAAACGCATTGAAAAGGCGCAAATAAAAATATTAGCAAAAAAAGAGGCAGAAAATTTAATTTCGCCAAAAAAAAAACAAACCTGAAAAAAACAGATAATATTGAAGAAAACATTCAAGAATATGAAGAGTCAAGTCAATATTCAAATGAAAACAGTGTTGATAGTGACAGTTTTTATGATTCAAGTGATGAAAGTGATTCAAGTGATGAAGTGAAGAAAATGAATTTAATTTATGTGAAGGACTAGCTAAGTGGGCAATCCAATTTCAAGTGAGCTTTGTTGCAATTAATGCACTATTATTGTTATTGCTTAAATGCAATATGAAAGTTTCCAAAAGACGCTAGGACACTTTTAAAAACGCCTAGTTCTGTAGTTGAGAGAAAGGTTGGTGAAGGAACATATATTCACTACGGATTAAAAAACGGATTAACCGATTTCTTAGTAAGTAATAATTGTAAGTTGTTGGATATTGTTCTAGATTTTGGCATTGACGGTCTGCCGCTATTTAAAAGCAGCTCTAAACAAGCATGGCCGATTTTAGGAAGTGTTGTTGGATCAAGCTATGTTTTCGTTATTGGTGTGTTTGAAGGAATTTCAAAGCCAAACTGCGCAGATAATTTTTTAAAAGAATTTATAACAGAACTTAATGCTCTGATGCAAGAAGGATTGGTTTTTGCTGATAAGTTTTTAATATTAAAGTTCGTTGTTTTTGTTATGGATGCACCAGCAAAATCCTTTGTTTTGGGAACTAAGGGGCATAGTGGCTACTATTCCTGTACTCGCTGTATACAGAAAGGACAAATATTCAAGCACCGTCTTATTTTCTCGACCGAAAGCGAGTGTGCGATAAGAACCAACGACACTTCAGAAATCGTCTTCAACCCGAACACCATTTGAAGCTGTCGATTTCACCATTAGAAAAACTTAACATAGATATTGTTGCACAGTGCTCTCTAGATTATATGCACGTTGTATGTTTAGGTGTAATGAGAACATTATTAAATGCCTGGGTAAAGAAAAAAGGTGAAGACTATTCTTTAGTGTCATGGAAATGTTTAACAATTTCGAAAGAGCTGTGTTTTAACTCAAATAATGTAACGAAGGAGTTTCAAAGAAAGCCACGAAGCTTAAAAGACCTTGAAAGATGGAAGGCAACAGAGCTAAGACAATTCCTGCTTTACACAGGCCCTTTCATATTAAAAAATGTTCTAGACTCACAAAGATATAACCATTTCTCAAAATTATCCTTGGCTTTAAGAATTCTTTTAGATTGCAATGACTGCAGAAAAAACAACAACTGTGCCGAAAAGCTATTAAAATCATTCGTGAATGAAATTCCATCATTATACGATTCCAGCTTTTTAACGTACAATTTCCACGCCTTGTTGCATATTCATGATGATGCAAAACTTTATGGTAATTTAGATGACATTAGCGCTTCAGGTTTGAGAACCATTTGCAAAAGGTGAAACGGAGAGTAAGAAAGGGGGCAAAGCGTTGCAGCTCAAATTTACAAAAGACAGGTAGAAAACAGTATGTACCTGGAAAAGAAAGAAGAAGATATGCAACCATTTGTGGAAAAAAAAGAAACGGAAAAATTTTAAACGTAAATGTTAACGGTGTGTTTTTTCATTACGAGAACCTGACAACTTTTGCCTAATTCAGGATAAAATTGTTAAAATTGAAGAAATTAATAAAGAGGAAAATCTTTATGTTTTGTTGGCAAAGAAATAAGCAACCTGACGTCTCTTTTTTTGCAACCAATCGACTCAAAAAATTTCAATATATATTGGTCGGCTGACATTGCCTTAGATAAAACAATTCAATTCACCATTAACAATATTAATAAAAAAATTATGTGTTTGCGTAGTTCTTCAGACAACAGCTACTTCTTTACAACCACTAATCAGCAATGTCGCAAAATAATGTTTTTGTCTCAGACGACTTCCAGTATACACCCTCAAGCAATATTACAACCTGTAAGTAAAACATTGATCAATTTAGTTCTTCATCTGTACTTAGAAGATCTTATTTACAGTACAAAATGTGAACGTTCTCCAGTCGGATAGCATTTACAATTTAATAATGGAACTGCGTAATGAAATATCTTCATTAAAAACAGAAGTGGTAGATTTAAAGAAGGATATAAAGAGTTGAAGGACAGCAATAAGCGACAACTGATAAAATTAACTGAAGAAGTTGTTGCAGTTAAATTAGAAGGTCGAAAACACCACGGTCAAGATTTACTAGAAGACGAACTCAGTGATACCCAAAAGCTTCCGTTTAATCAAATAAATGATTTAAAATGCTTTTGAATCTTTAATACAAGAGAACGAAGAAAAACTCAAACAATTTGTGAGTACAAAAATGACGAAAAAACAAAAAAAATATAACTAAGTAACTAACTACTAACTACGTAACTAACTAACTAACTAACTAACTAACTACTAACTAACTAACTAACTAACTAACTACTAACTACTAACTAACTAACTAACTAACTAACTAACTAACTAACTAACTAACTAACTAACTAACCTAACTAACTAACTAACTACTAACTAACTACTAACTAACTAACTAACTAACTAACTAACTAACTAACTAACTAACTAACTAACTAACTAACTAACTAACTAACTAACTAACTAACTAACTACTACTAACTAACTAACTAACTAACTAACTAACTAACTAACTAACTAACTAACTAACTAAACTTATAGAAGTTTCCTTGTAACCCAATACATTTTCAGAAAAAGTTTATTGCAAAAACCGGTGGTGAAGGACCTGCACAATTTCTTAGAGCTGCAATTCGGAAAGTTTTTTCTGATAAATTAGCCACATTATACAGCTGGAAGGGGACCACCGCTAAGCCTAGTGCCGAAAAGTGCTTCATCATTACAACAATTAAAAGTAAGTTTATATTTTTAATAAAAATAATTTTAAATGTTATAACCAGGGACAGGACCTTCATTAAATAAAAAAGTGTGTTTTAGGCGCTTAAAATATGCACTAAGAATACCAAATATCCAATAAAAATTAAAAAAAATATGCATTCCCGAGTAAAAAATATTTGTATATAATCATTTATGATTTTATACAACATATCTCGTTCAGTATTGCAATATGTGACAACAAGTATTTACTTATATGATTATATCAAAATATATTTAACTATATAAAATTATATTAATTAGATCCACCATTTTTCGGATCAAATTCTATATGGAAATATATGGTTATAAAAAAAGATATAGTTTGATCCGAAAAATGGTGGATCTAATTAATATAATTTTATATAATTAAATATATTATGATATATTCATATAAAAATATACTTGGTATCACATATTGCAATACTCAACGAGATAAATTTGTATAATATCATATATTATTATATAAAAATCATTTTTACTCGGGTTTAAAAAATTTTAGTTTAAACAAAAAAGTAATGAAAGTATGAAATTCAATATTATTTTATACCAGTCCGATTTGCGACGATTTTTTTCACTAACTTTACCGTTTTCGTGATTTAGTTTGATTTGGTTTTTGCAAAGAGTTCTTTTAATGAATATAAACCGTAAATTTGAAATATTTTAAATTGATCAGATGAAGAAACTATCAATTTAGTTTATTTAAAAAAAAATCAATGTTTGTAAGAACCTTTAACAAAATAAAGATAAATTGTCAAAAACAAAAATTTATTTACCCGATCAAAAAAGATGTTATATAATTATATATAATCATATATATTAAATAAAAACAGATAATGGGTTCATATCTCATCATATCTGATTTGATCCGAAAAATGGAATATATAATTATATCAGACGAGATATGCATGTTATCTGATCTGATACCATTTGATCTGAAATGGGTCTATCTTACTGCATCAAAATATATATAATTACATAAAAGAATATATAATTTATACAATTACATATAATTTGGTGTGTATTTTTCCCAAAAAATGTGTTCGGTTTCAAAATGGACTAAGTGTATATAATTGTATAAAATTATATATGATTTGATCCAATTAGATAGACCCATTTTTCGGATCAAATCGTATCAGATTTGATACCATGCATATCTTATCTGATATAATTATATATTCCATTTTTCGGATCAAATTATATATGATAAGATATAAACTTTTTAGTCGGGTATAGTAAAATATGCAAAAATATGCATCATTAACAAAGTATGCTCTTAAAAGTCAATAAAATGCATTTATTGCAAAATATGCATTTTTAACAAAATATGCAAAAATATGCACTAACGAATCGATGCCATTTCAATGCAAATTCTCTGATTCGTAAATATATATCATTAAACTTGTTCACAGACTTAAGGCAAAAAACATGCATTTGCATGAAAGTCCTCTCCCTGGTTATAACAAAAGAAAAACTTAAATATTTTGTTTCAGATATTTGCTATATTAAATACAAAAAGCACCGATAAAGACATGAATGGTATTCTGCAAAAACATTTTGTACATGCCAAAGACAGAGTCTTAAAACGAAAACATAAAGATTGAACTTCTCACATTAATTTTTATAAAAGTATTTATTTTTTTTTTATTTTAAAAAACTTAAAAGTACAAATGAAAAATATAGAAAATAGTTTTTATGATTTTTGTTTTATGTTAAAAAAATATTTTTATTTATTTATTATTATTTTTAAACATGCAGATAATTTTAAAATACAAATAATTAATTGCATTTTTTTATTTTTTTATGTTTTTTGTTAAACTGGATCTCATTTAGTTATTTTTCTTTTTTTATGAGTATAATTTTATTTAGTAGAAATTAGTTTTATTATTATTTTCTTTTAAATAACATGAAATATGAACGTAATACATGAATATATATATGTTTTTTTTTTGTTTGCTAGACACTCACGTTTACGTGGATTTTTAAAATTGCGTCAGTGTGAACGTTAGGACTCAGAAAGCCGACTGAAAATACTCGAAGAAGAGTCAAATAGAATTAGAAATTCGACGATAAATTATTCAAATAAGAGTCGTAAATGACATAAAAAAGACTCATAAATGAATAGAAATATGAGTGATAAATGACTTTAAAAAGACCCCTAAAAGACTGATAAATAACTCATCAAACACTCGTAATGACTGAAAGATGACTCGAAAAATGTTCACAAAAGGACTCGTACGCAATCATAAAACATGAGGCTGAAAGACGACATCGAAAAGAGTCATAATGCCGTGAAAGAAGACTCATAAATGATCAGAAAACGATTCGAAAAAGACTTAAAATACCGATTAAAAAGGAGTCGAAAATGACTCTAAACTAATATAAGAAAAGGGACTCATAAGTGATTTGTCAAGAGGAGTCGCGCGAGGTCACGTTTTTCTCCCGACAACAGTATCATTTATGATCAGAAAATGAGCGCATATTCTGGCTTTTTGATTCGCGCTAGGGAGTCAAAAAAGACTCGAATATGATTAAAAATTTTAAAAATGCTTAGCTGGGATTAATTCGTTACATGATTAT